>JAAAKL020011531.1:0-13596 GCA_010016065.2 Carybdea cf. marsupialis auct. non (Linnaeus, 1758) | reverse complement strand
ATTGATATCAACTTTTTATTTGTGAAAGAGAGATTTCCAACATATTTTCTGTAATGAAATGAATGTAAAAGATATTATTTAAATCAGAATTTTCAGTTATACAATTTCATAGCATCTTAGTACCGCATGTTAGACGGCGAGGCCCCAAAATATTTACTACTTGGATGATGGCTGTCAAACTATACAAAAGTACCCGAAGACATTTTTCAAGCTTTCATGAGGAAGAGGTTAAGTCTTAAAAGACTATTTGCAGCTAGCAATCTTTGTGTGTCTGTAGTTTACTCAACCTTCGCCTTCTGTAAGTATTAAGTGTGTTTGACCACGGTTTATGTGTTGAGAAACAATAAGTCTTTTCTACGTTTACTCTTTGGTCTCTAATAGACCAGATTTTAGAATTAATAGAAAAAAATTTTAGAATTAATAGCCGGGGAGTTGTAATAGTAGGGGGGTGAAAAATTCTCAGGAATTAATATCGGGGGGGGGGGGATGACTTTCCTTACTTCATGGAAACAGGTTTAATATCTAACCATGATGCGCAATAAACGTTTTACAGTACTTTATATGTTAACGAAATATTAACGGAAGATACTAACAATAGTATATATACTTCAAAAAATTGAAGAATTTTTAGGCACGGATTTTTAAATAATAAATAATGCTTCTCATGAACGTAATTTATACAATGATCATGGAGTTACAATGCACTACAATGAACTTTGTGTTTTAAGTCTTGTATGATAGATGCCCTGCTTGGAACTTTCTGCCAAAATTGATAAGCGGGGGGTGGGGGTGGTTGGAATAAGAATGTCCCGGGTGGAAAATTTTCCAAGAATTAATGAGCGGGGGGATGACGTCTATTAGAGACCAGAGAGAATTTATGATTAAATGTCATTATCTGAGTAACGGTTCTGTCACACTATGGCACACTTTGATCACACCCGTTAAGGACTACGTAAAACAATCGACGGTTTAGTTCTTGCTATTTTTGCGTCCACTGTGAATTTTGGACCAGATTTCACGTTGACAAAACACACATAACTTTTGTAAAGTACCAATGTTGCTCAACCAACCAAATATGTTTGTTTTTCGTTGTTAACCCTAGAATATATAGTATATTTCCTGAAATTGTCAGTTTGTCTATATGTATGTTATTCTCCTCCTCCCAGACCCCTTGACCAAATTCAACCAAATTTTTCATGTGTGTCACACATGTGCAGGTTCTAGGCACATTGGACCCCCGCGCCCCCTGGTAGATCCCATCCCACTAATCCATAAAGCAACTCAACATAGGAGAAGCTTAGTTGTTTCCAGGATCAAGTCAAAGCAAACGTGCATTTTGTTTAGCATACATTCCTTTTCACCAGTTATCAGAAATCAGATGAACGTAAAGTTGACAACTAATTTTTTGTATCATCGAAGGAGATTGAATTTTTTTCTTCGCAATATATGAATTTCAGGGGAAAGGTTGCTGGCAACTTGCTTAACGGTTGACCAAATCTGAACCTCGATGCTAAGCAACCGAGAGAACTTTCGCTGGCAGGCTGGCAGGAGGCACTGACCATTTTTAGGTGTCATTCGATAGTAACCATCGAGATCGAAGGTACAATATCGCAAACATTAGAACAACCTATGAACTTTACTTGAGTTTTCCATTCTCTCACTATCATTTTTGTTAGTCCTTGAACTATTTCAATTTTGATGCTGAGAATTGATTTCAATATCTTTCAATTTCTTCCAGTCCCTTTATCAACTAAAACCATGGGTGTTATCCTCGACCAATGACAACATGGTGATTTTACTGTCTACCCTCACTTTGATTTGTTATACAGCAGATTTTTACAACTTGCCTTATATTTCTCTCTCGTAGGAAAATCTGCTCAGCAAATTTAACATCCAGCTGGCATGACAATCGGCATCCACGTCCACATTGTATCCGCAATGAAAAGCTTTAGAACCGGAGTTGAATTCCTGTTGTTGCAGCTTAAAATATTGCTTTAAGAGAAACTGATTTTTACCGGCTTTGAGGCACACCATATCCTTGAAAAGAGGACATCAACAGCCTATATGAAACGTGCATTTCCTTTTAAAGTTTACTGAAGAAACAAAGATTAATGGTATAAGGGATCGTTGATGCCAGTTGATGCCAGTTGATGCCACTCGGTTTTTTTATAACGATGCTTAATTACGAAATGGCCTCTCATGGTTTTAAATGGTCAAGAAGTGCACCTTTGAAAGGAAAATAGGGACACTGAGTGACATTATTGTTTTTAATGATTCGCTTCACTTTGTATACAAAGAAGCAAATCGACAGAAAGATATACTGTTTTAGTTCTAAATTAAAGAACGATTAACCGTCCATCAGATAGTACCTACCGTTGTCGAAAGCTGGCATTCATTTTATTATCACACTATAAACTTATTAACTAGTTACCATCAGATGTCGACTAAAACTCATTTCAAATACTAAACTAACTAAGAACTGTAGAGATATTTGCCTCTTCCAGAGAACTATATAGATATTTGCCTCTGCCAGAAAATTGTACAGATATTTGCCTCTACCAGAGAACTGTACAGGAATTTGCCTCTACCAGAGAACTATACTGATATTTGCCTCTACCAGAGAACTGTACAGATATTTGCCTCTACCAGAGAACTGTACAGATATTTGCCTCAACCCAGAGAACTGTACAGATATTTGCCTCTACCAGAGAACTGTACAGATATTTGCCTCTACCAGAATTGGAATAAAGCTTTTATCATCCATATGGTTTTTATTGGTAGCCCTTGAATGGCATGACCCATGTCTTGCTAAAATATTGTACATAGCAACATCCCTTGCCAGTATTAGAGTACATTTTATTGACACATGAAAGCACTTTGCAACCCAATGATGTCTAGTTTGTTGTCTGGTAGCCTGCCCTTTTGATATCAGTGAATGCAGGTCTGAGGAAGCGCACTTCCACGCATGGAGAGGAGAAGAGTGCATCCTCTTAGTGGGAAACTGCCGAGGTAGTGCAGGTGATATGTGTCACCTGAGAAAGCGCCGACCATTTATGGTCGTAAATGGCATTAATTTTCACTCCTCATAATGGTTTTGTCTCGGCCCTGCAAGTTATCCAGTCATTGTCCATGTTGACGATCAAGGCAAAAACATAACATGAGCTTTCATACTCCCTGATACTTTTCCTAGAGGCCATTCACATGGTTCAGGAACGTGCTTGAATTTCACCACAAGCTCTTTCTCGTAAGCATACAGTTTTTTCAATCCCAATTTTCCTTGAGTACTTTTCAGTTGTCTTCCAACACCCCCATCCCTACTTTCGTATAACGCAAAAAAAACTCCAAGTTAAAATGGTGTGTTTCGTATTGAAAATAGGAAAGATTTGCAAGGTGTGGCGAGGGGTTTCCGGTTGGGAATGGGAGTGAGGGATCGGAAAGTATCTCGAAATTGATAACCATGTAGGGATGATTATTATAGGACCGAGAGCAGGGAATAGGCTTCTCCGATTGAAAGATGTAGTTTATAGCATCACAAGAAGTTTTGTATTAGATGCACCAATTTTTCTCTTTCGGAAATGGACCCTTGCCATTTTGAGTTCTCTATTTTAAGCCCGTATGAGTATTCTAACGTGTTGGACAACAGGCTGCACGTCCAAAACGTGCTCACCTAGGATCCCATACCTGGTCATGAAGTGAACAACATAAGAGCTTCCAAGCAACCTTGGATCCTATCGGATATCATTGGACTTATCAATAGAGCAAGATAAATATGCGGGCGCCAGCTACACAGTTGCAATATCCAGAATAGCTGATTCTTCATCTCTAGTAATTTTCAAATTACACCTGTAATGTCTACACAATTTGTTGCAGACAATATATGCCACGAGACCCGAACTCTTTATAGCACAGGGATATTTCACGTGGTGTATGTATTTGTATCAACTGATTATCCAGGATAAGAAAGCTGGCATTCAGAATATACCCTTTCAAATGGGGCCAATACAAATATTTAGACACAAAATGCTTTTCACATTCCTTGGTGTGTTTAGTTACGGTGAAACAATCGCAGTTTGTTTTTGCTCTTGATTAAGCTGCAGCACCGCTTAATAGCACCGTCAATTGTTAGAGAACTAAACAACTTAATACCAGTTGCCTTTCCTTTTCTTGTCCACGTAAGTGTACTCTCTCGAAAAGCAACCATAAGCAGCACCTTGTTTTCCTCAATATAACTTAGTTTCTTCGTCTCCATTTTCTTCCACGCTGTCTGAGAGGACGCGATCTATGGAGTAGCCTCGTTTTGAATATCTAAGTGGAGCGAATTTACGAAAGGGTCTGTACGCTAGGAAATGACAAAAGAAATACTCAATTTTCATGTTGCCCTATCAGTAAGAACTTCAATGGTCAAAATCGACAGCGTTAACCTTTCCCAGCACCGAGATTTCAGCTTTCAAAGTTCTAAATCTCTCGAACAAAGCCTTATTATTTGATGCTGGTTCCTAACGTAAGGATCCAAGAGAGTTTTGAAATTCAAACGCCTCTAGTTTAAACACTATATACACTGCAGGTTTGGTACTTTGGGAAACAGCCTATCCTAGAGTTGTCTTTAGATATCTGGAGTCAAATCGTCCTATTTCCAAAATTTTTCATTTGTGACGCCATCACTTTCCCTCAGCAAACACATGACTAGACTATACTCCAAAGAACACATGTACATTTCTTGGCGTGGCAGGCAGCTTCGTTTTCTTAATCTACAATCTTCGACTCCTCTGACATTTACACTGAAATCTACACGTATTTCTCTTATTTGTATAAAGAGCACAACAACTAAAATTATCTCAGCAAGTCAATGTTCAACGTTGAATAGTTCGATATAACAATCAACCTCAAAAAACTACGATCACCCGATCGCAGGATGAACAGTCCTCTACTAGTAGTATTTCACCCTGAAATACTAATACAATTTGTTTCAGCCAAGCTGGAAGGGAGGGGTCAATCTCTGACAGTCAACTACAAGGCCCAAAGGGGAACACGCAGAAATGCAAGGGTCTGTTTCTGTCCATAAGGATGCTAAAATACCAAATAAATCTGATGTAGATAACCAATTGAAACTGCAATCAATTAATGAAAGGAGTGGCTGTAAATGGTTTATTTATAGTATAAAAAGGTTGGAAAAGCTGTCATTTGCTTTGGAATTTACAGAACACCTGATAGCAAACTTATAATCAACATCATTATAACAGAATCGTTCTGATATTATTTGGGTAGATTTAACCTGTTGATAAGTAGAGACTAAAGATAGTAGACCTATTTGGTGCTCTAGAGCTGGTTAGTTACGCAAAAATTTCACGTGCAAAATAAATGAAAAATTTTAAGTTAATGGTGAGGAAATGTTAAGGTACTTTAAGTGCGAGGTGCCCCCAGTGCAGACCTCTTTTGAAAAATCATGTAATGGAAAATTCTAAAGTCATTCACGCTCACAAGCCTGGAAAGAGAGGATTCAAGAGACAGGAACGAGGCCTCCAGGAAAGGCAACTTACAAAAGAAAGTAGTTACAGCAGATTGAGTTGATCAATTTTCAATGTTTGTTAAAACTGATAATGTTGCAAGCCAGGTAGAGATGCCAGGTGCTACAGACGTTTTGGTATATGGTTGCGCACTTCTACATTCTGAAGAGAATCTCATCCATTCAAGCGGCAATTCTTGCCCTTTCCTCGTTCACTAACGCAAAACTTGAAGGTGACCCTGTGTGCGAAATAAATGAATAATCCCTTAAGCAAAAAGCAGTAACAGCAACGAATATCAGCCGACATTACTGCATATTTTACGCCCAAATTTAATAGTTTACTAATAGCCAAACGTAATAGCCAAAGATCTCTCCTAAATGCTATAATATTGCAAGCCTTTCAATATAATGTTTGGGCATTTTCAAACTACTATACTTATACCGTATCATAGGATATCTAAGATTATCACTTAAGAAGACTAACACATTTAATGCAGAAGAAAGTGAAATTCGACGTTCGTCGGTGTTTCATTTCTTTAAACTAAAGGTGTTCTTCAAGTCATCTTCCAAAAGCTGTTGTCTGGTTCTCCAGTCCGATTAAACTAGGATGTCTGCAAATATGCTGTTCTTGTAACGATCTGTAGCAGCTCAGTTTCAGTCATACTGGATTAGCAATGGTTTTCAGAAACCTTTTTAGTCGGCTTAGTCCGCGTAACGTAGCAACGAAACTGTTCTAACGAATGCACACAACAATCTACTACTTTGAAATGGATACCCAAAAGATTGCATCACGATTTAATAGCAGCTTTAGATGCCATGAATCATGTCTTTGTAATCAGCAGCCTTGGGGTTAAGAAAGGAAGAAATATGATAAAAAGGTATGATACTCAGCAACAAACTCAAACTGAACGATAAAACCTCATGTATGATATCTGGGAATATCGCTTAAAGGACAGAGTCAGAGCAATCATGCGGGGGTAGGGGTTAATTGCTATCCCTTTTTTGCCAAGCTTGAGTCTAAAGGATAAATTTTCTTCATTTGTTAATTTTAACAGTGGCGTCACCTCCGCCCTTAAGAATCGTTGCTATAGCCCTC
Source organism: Carybdea cf. marsupialis auct. non (Linnaeus, 1758) (assembly GCA_010016065.2). Taxonomy (NCBI): domain Eukaryota; kingdom Metazoa; phylum Cnidaria; class Cubozoa; order Carybdeida; family Carybdeidae; genus Carybdea; species Carybdea cf. marsupialis auct. non (Linnaeus, 1758). The sequence continues at coordinate 6,997 of JAAAKL020011531.1, read as the reverse complement.
AAGAGACAATCTAAACTTCAGATGCATTAAAAGTTGGAGAATCAGAGCTCTCTTCACACTTGATATTTTTAAGTCCTCTCATCTTGAAAACTCTTTGTAACTTTCAATGGGCTTGGCATGATCAATGGGCCGGATGGCACCTCCATGGTAAAGTCACATGGCGCAGGAGGCTGGTCTTCCAATTGCATAGAGCCGGATATCGATGTCCGCCAGTGGAAGAAGTGACGGTAGTTTGGCAACTAGGGAGCTAAGTTTGTAAAGCAACACGCTGCGATAGCAGGAGTTCCAGTTTCGAGTGCCAGTAGTGACATATTTTCACATTTTTTTAGTATCTCCTCAGAATAAGAAATAGACCCATGACTATGTTAAAAACCTTAATACTGAGCCTGATAGTGAGACGTAAAGTGGACACCATCTAATTTGTAAGATAAAGTACCTTCACCTCAGCAAATATTTCAAGAGATCGACACTACCTCACCAAAGTTGCAAGTTTCACAGTCTTCTGTTTTTACTATCCCATCCTGTTCATGGTCTTTGGGTCTAACCTTGCTCTGATTAAAAAGCCTCTCTTGTAAAATATGTAAAGGCCAGTTTCAGTTTAAGCCTATTTCACGCAGTTCTTTTGAAAATGAAATAAGAGACAAAATCTATGGTATAGGGAAAAACCCAATTTGCTTTAGTGCCAACTGGTATAGATTCGTGTTGGATCATTCTAAGTTATCTGAGAGATAAAAAAAATCAATAATAGGGAAAAAAGGAAAAGCTAGCTGAGTGGAATCTGCAAAGTGTCTCGTTCACACGTTAAGAAGCTCCACACTAACAGGAGGCATTTGATGGGCGCAATAAACATAACTTGGAAGGACAAAGTCACCAGACTATGAAGCCTCCACAGTGATGGGCTACCATCCCTGAATGACATCTTAACTGGGATGGCTTTCATTTGGTTAGTCCTTATTCGTAGCATGATGGAGACAAGGCTGCAAAGTCAATCTCAGTTGTAATTTTATCTCTGCAATGGCTAGAAAAAAAAGAAAGGCCCATGATTCAGAGATGCAGTTAAAAGAAAATTGAAAAGAAGAGGAGCAGGCCTTGGCAGCTGGTAAGAAGCAGTAAAAAAAAAGAGTCGCATGGATCAGAGTTATCAAATCGAAACATAATCCGTAGAACTGTCCTAGTCAGTCGACAAATAGCAGCAAAGAAAAAATTGGAGTGGGGAGGACATACACAATATCAATAGAAACTTGAACAAAGGTACTCCACCTCTCTAAACCTCCCCTTAAAGGAATATATAACGAGAAGTAACTTGGTTAATAAACAACAAACTATCTTTAAAGAACACAGAATCGCAAACTACTTTGTATCTCATTCTGGTCTCCAAAATTGCGTAGAACCGGATGTCGTTGTCCACCGGTGGAGCATGGGGAGCAAAAGTGACGACTAGAAAAATAGAGTTAGTTATTACCGGAGACCAATTTGCTTAGTTGGTAGAGCGCAAGAAACCTTAATGCGTCGGTCACGGGTTCGAATCCCAAAAGGACTTGCGCTGCCCTGGCAACAAGGAAAATTGTGCTACCTTCAGGTCAGCCTCGTTTGTATGCGACCCTCGGCGCTAAACAAACAGGGGGCAGATACTCGGAAGGTCATGTTGTTCTCGCTGTTAGTATGATTTTATGCACCCAAGACGGACGAAAGTAGATTGGTAAGATAAGTCTGATGCAGATATAGATTTGTCGATCATTTTTATATTTTATTTTTTATGCATATCGTGCTTATTTTGACGGTAGCTGGCGAACTTAAATAGTGATCCGCTTTAATCCAATTCCTTTGTTTACTGTACTATCCCTGCACGGCCCACAGACATATATATATTTTAGACTGGCTTACAATCGAATGACTCAGCGCTACACTTACTTACGCGATTGATTTCTAATTGCCGTATAATCACAGTTTTCAATGTTTAAATAGAGATAGACTATTACCAGTTTAAAAGTTTAAATTTGCCAAAAACTTTGAAATGCATTGGGCCAATATAATAGCTTAGGCTACACCTTGTATATCATATAGACATAGGCTATAGGCCTGAAGAAAATTTAGTAAATTTGTCAGCATGTTATTTTATACAGTAGTTCGTAATTTCTGAGAGATCCAGTACTTTAGAAGGAAGAATCACACTTAAGATGAAAATACAGCATCAAAGTATCACTAGTACTATAAAAGAAGTAGCATATACGTAAATACGTAGCATAAGATGAAGTATCGTTAAATAGACTGTGCATGAGCACTAAGTAAGTAATCGTAAATGTTATGAGCTAGTCTTGAAGTGCCAGTGTAGGAGTTCTTAGTCAATAAATAGCCTACAATCACAAATATACCTGCTTTGTACTTGTAAAGTAACGTAGATTATATATAGCATTGTGGTTGAAGACGTTTCAGCTGTCAGATGAAAGTCCCAGGGTAAAGCCTGAAATCTAAGACAGCCCTGGTAATTAATTAAGCACTACCTGGCATAGAGGACTCTAACAATAGTACTAAATAGTATTAATAGCACTAGGTGGTATACATATATAGAAATGTGTATACTGATGTAAATAGAAAATCATTTGATGATATATGTGGATATATATTTATATGAATATGTTTATGTGAATTAGTGATGAAAAATAAACATTCAAACGTTATAAATACATAGTTATTATTGCATTATATGTATTTCTGATGAAATGATGCACAATTTCATTGACATTTTTATTATCTTTTTGAAAATGATGCTCAAGGAATGATCTTGCAGATAAATTTTAATAATGTTGAAAGACATTCTGGTAGGAGAACACTTGCTATTTGAGTACATATGTAGATATTTATTTTTATTTTTGATATATACAACTAAAAACTGTGCTAAAAGAACATTAAAAACTATATAAAAACTAAAATATGCCTAAAAGGCTAAATGCAAAGCTTTTGGTTCATGTAGGTAGTACTAAAATGCCATTTCAATTATGTTATGTTTTAATAATAATAAGTCATAGTATAAGAGCTTTCTTACAAAACCAGCTGGAGGTAAAAAAACTGGTTCCACAAAGTAGTTCTTTTGAACATTTTCAGAGTATAGGACTGACAGTGGATGAAGGACAGTGTAGACTGGAAGTTTTGCCTTACAGATGAAGCTGAAGTGGAAAGTGATCTTTGTAAAAAATAGAAACTTCTGGCTACCTTACCACCTCCCTGAACCCATGCTGTCAACAGCATGAAGAGCTAGCAGGAATGGAGGGCTCAGGGGGCTCATTTGTACTGGATTGGTAACTTAAAGCGAAGACACAACATTGTAGCTTCTAAAAGAAGACTAACCAGGAAAACTACTCATTATTCAACCACAGGCCATCAATAGTTCTTTTACTGCACAAAATAGTGAAAATATTTTAGTACTAAAATGTTTTCACTATTTTTGTGCAGTATTATTGTTTTGTAACACCAACAAACTATTTGAATAATTCTTTTCTATTTTTGGAATCTTGAGTGTAGCTTAGAAATTGAAACCAACCTATTCTTTTGTTTTCCAAATTGTTGCATGAAAAAACTGTACTTGTAAATTGTGTCATTTCTTCTTTGTAGAGTGCTCATGGCTTCCATAAGCCTTTGGGTCAGACCAGAGCCATTTGATTATGGAATTATTCCTATGCCACCTCCATCAAAACTAGGACATCATGTAAGTAAGAAAGGTTTTGACTGAAATTTATAAGTCCATTATTGATGGTTAAGTACTCAATAATGACACACTAAAGTGGGTGCTATAAGTTATGTGACTCACATGAAACATTTGCAGGTTTGAGTGAATGTGAAATAGCTCGGCCGATGCCTTGAGAAAGTTCCATTATAGCTTAGTTTTCCTGTTATGTGGCATTTTACATGCAAAAATGTGTATATGCATTGTAAATATGCAAATGCTTGAAATCTTATGTTGCATGGGCTCATTCTTACCTTTTAAGTTTGTTTACCTGAGCTTTCATATTTATGCCAATTTTATGTATTATCTTCTATTGTTTTTATTTTTTAAATGTACTTAAGATTGCAAAGTTCTAATGAACATAACTCTGAATCATTTCTTATTTTATTGATTTCATCATACACAGAAAGGTTAATAGATTTTAAAGTTATTAGAGTGCACTGCTCCAGTTTCTTTATTACATTTTCTACTGCAACCGTATTAGCAGGTAGGGATTGTCATATTAATACTTTTGCAATTTTAAAAAGGACATAGAGCTGATATTTTACCCTTGATAATGAGCAGTGAAATGAGAAACATGTGCAGGTCTTCTGAAGGGAATTTAAAGGTGATCTCCTGGACAGGTTGATGATTTTACCGCAAAATAGTCACCAGTTTCTTGAAATTGTCAAATCTTGTCATCTAAAAGCAAACGGTTACCCTTGGTCAGAATCAGTCATTTTAAGTTATTGTCAGTGGTGATTTTATTTTAAAGTCAAAATAAGAAAGTTGCCCGCTGATAACAAAAATAGCTTTAAGATGTTAGGAAGCAATACAAAGAGAAAGTTATGAGTGGGTAGTCACACACCTACTTAGGTTTTGTTACAAGGATATCATATGTCTTTTACCCTTCCTGCTGCATTTGTACATGGAATTGGGGGTTTCACTTTAAATAGGGATCACAACTCACATCAGAGCTGCTACCCATTTTTCTTGTTGTTGCAATATCTTTGTTTATTAAGGATAGTTTAAGGATAACCATTTATTGGGGTTGCTCATAAGGGATATTGAAAATGTTCCATTTCATGCACTCATTTTTGTGCACACCGTACCTCAGCACCTCAAAACACCATCACTGTGAAGTTGCACGATAATTAATTTTATGTGTGCCTCCATACTTCATTTCTGGTGTTACTTCATGTAATACCTTCCTGTTATGGCATGTCCATCCATAGCTGTTTACATCTTGCTTCTTCAGCCGTTCAATATCAATCTACTGCAAGGGCATTAGAACTTTTGTTATGGCAAACAGTAGTAACTTTGGTGGTTTTGTGTTGAGTTGAACATCTACTTCATTTGTTGCTAAATTTGCAGAAAAGATAAAACTTTGTTTAACTGTAGAAATGTGAATGGATTGGCTTTTTCATTGAGAGTGTAGGCCTACTTTCAAGTGTTCCATAATGTAAGCCTATTCTGTAAAGGGAAAATGCTTTTTTATGTACCAAATACCTTTAATTTCTCATTTTTTAAAAAATTATCACTTCTTATTATGATTTATTTTAGAACTTGCGGAAACTTTTTGCTTATGCCAAGAACAAAGGAAAGTCAGGGTACCCAAGATTAAGGTAATTTAATGTAACCAACTTTATGCAGAAAATTGTTTTCACTATCACCTTGTGTAGTGATAAACTTGTTTTGTTAATAGTACAGGTTGAAATAGCTTGTTTGAACTTCTTGATTTTCCTTATTTGGAGGGAAGGAGAGGTGTATGGTTCAAGGATCCAGATCATGTTTGTTTTCTCTATTGCAAGTTTCTATCAAAACAAAGAGTTTGAAACTGTGAGGCAAGACACCAAGAACACCTGGAAAGTATTTAATAAGTTTTCTTAGATCTCATCTTTTATTGATGACATTTATTTTGTCATTTTAGCAAGCCAGGGTAGCTCTATGACCATCTATACCAATTGATGAGATGGGTATTGCATCTGACTTTGTCTAGTTTCTTGATGTAGGCAGATTTTCTCTGCAGTGGGTTGAATAACACAGTGAAATAATTTATAAGTGTAAAATCTTTTTCAGTTTGATACTCTTCCAATTAGTATGAATAATGAAACTGTAAACTAGGAAGTGCTTTTGAAAGAAACAGTCACTATTTACAGTATGCAGCTTCTGCTAAACAGCATGGAGCTTTTTTCCACATCAAAACAGGAGGAATCTTGACATTTGGAGCTAAAGCTAGACCCTACCTTGCTGCCATATGTAGTACTATGCTTTTTGGGACTGCGACATAGCCAATCAAAGAAGATGATGTTATCGGGTTGAAAAGAAGTGTTGCAAGGATGATTAGGGAAGTCTAGGCAAATAAGACTGTTGAATTTGATTAAAGAAGACAAAGGTGTCTGGCAAAACATGGTGGAACATGCCCTAATTTTTCTTTGTTTGATTCTGTTCCTATGCACCTGATTAGACCTTTCCCTGCCATAGAGACACTTCATATGACTTTCATAAAATCTGTCACTTTGGTATGTTTAGGGACCTCCCATCATTTTATAATCAGAGGATGAATGGAAGAGAATGATTTGTAGGTTGTTATGGCAAAATCAAAGATCCTCAAGATCAATTTCAAGCCCAATATACTCAAGAAAACTGGTAAATAGCTTTGTGAAAAATCGCAACGAGTCAATTGTCATGTGATGTGTGGGCCCATGAGAAGTATTCTATTGTGAAAGGCAGATAAACAGCATACTACCATGCTGCTGGTTTATGTTGTACTGAAATAAATGAAAATATGAAAATGTGTTTTGACATTATGCAATATTTTCCCTGTAATTATATCCTCTGTGAGCATTTTTACTGCTTCAGTTTAAATTACGATATCATTCCTTGTTATAATTTGTTGAGAATTACTATTAGTTGTAATGTTTTAGTAATATATAACTTATCTTCCTATATTTGCTCAAGTTATGGAATCTGGAGGCATGTTGCATGCAACAAACTTCAAATATCAGAAGAAATTGCATGGCTGTAAGTATACATTTTTAATTACCTTATATTTCATAATATATCAATACTCATGTATTTTATTCATGTAATTTATAGAGCACCTGCAGAGAGAATGCTATACCACTAATTATTAAACAGGTCAACTTATGCATATCAATCTTGATGTTAACCATACAGCTCTCCTTTGTACAAATCTTTAGAGCGCACGAGCGCCGGCCGAAAAATTGGTCCGGGGGCTCATTTCAACTACAGTCAGATACAAACCACTCTGTCAAGGATACGGATAACTTGGTG
>JAAAKL020011530.1:0-13596 GCA_010016065.2 Carybdea cf. marsupialis auct. non (Linnaeus, 1758) | reverse complement strand
GCTCGGCGGGGTTGTGCTCGGCGGGCGTCGCGTGGGGGGCGGGGGCGGGGGGGGGGGGGGGGGGGGGGGGGGGGGGGGGGGGGGGGGGGGGGGCACGTGTGTAGATCGCCATATTTTTACATGCGCTTACTAATTAAACCTTGCACAGGTGTGATGGTATAAACATTTTGAAGTGTTTTTATAACAAAAGTGTAGTGCCTAAGGTTTAAAAAATAGTTTCAACAAAATAAACAGATTGCCAATTACTTAGACTCTTCGTAGTGACCAAGTCCATTTATGGTACTTGAACATTTTTCCTAGCCATAAAATTTGCTGATAGATTTTTAAAACTCATAAGCAATATTTTGCCTATTAAACACTAACTTAAATTGTTTCAAATCATTATGCAAGATTACAATATAGCGTCTTGCTGAAGGTCAAAAGTTGACGGTGCGGGCATTGTTTATACTTGTTTTTGATTAATTGAAGCCGTGGTATGGGGCTTGGCAGTGGATGGTTTAGTCGAGAACGAGGAATATACCCATTTTTAATTTTGCATCCACGACCATTCCGAAAAGAACTGCGAATCTAGGTTGTACATAATCACCAAATAATAAATTTGATAGAAAACATTAAGTATTGAGTGTAATTTTGCAATCCATAAGTTGGTGGTTTAAAGGGATCTTGAACGATTCTTGGGGTGACGCAATAAGCCACCAAGCCCTCTATGGTGCCGCTACCGCTCCCCTGAGAGCATTTTCCGTTGGTCTTACTACTTTACTGTGAAATGAACAATATCAAAATCTTGCATTTTACCAGCGTAATTTATATCTCATGAGGTCTTTCCCTGTTTCCGTTTCCTGTTTCTTTTTCCCCGTTTTCTACCCCTTTCCCCTTTCAATTTCCTCGAATTTACCTCTACGTTGATCAGATTCTTTTACCCCGACGCTTCTTACATAATATTGGTTCCCCTACAGTTCTTCACTTTCAAAGCGTTACTGAAACCTGTAACCCATGAATAAAATATTTAATGTAACATGTTAATAGTACGTAATTTTAAAAGGAATAAGTGTACATCATACCACTGTGAACAGCCGTGCATCTGTACTCTTCTTGTTCCTTTTCTTATTGCTGTAAGAAAATGCTCGCTGGCTCACTCATGATATGGTCAATCATCTGCAAAAAATGTGTTCACTAGTCTTCTTTTGCATAAATATCAAGTGTGAGTGGTGGAGGATTTGCAGTTTGAAATATATTAGCCACCCAGACTTAAGAGTTATGACGAAGAGTTAAGGCCTAGCTCCTAAGTAAGCCGTTCGACAAGGAACTCGGGTCCCATCCTACAGCTAAAGTACTGATACCAACCCAGTTGGAAAACTTTCCTTCTCAGTAATTAGGGCTTTAATGTGTCAACTGTTGTGTGTTGCTGCTGTTTTGTAGTAGCCTATTAGCATTTTATGTAGTCGGTGGTTGATTTCTTGCATTTGTGGAATTGTAATCCGGTTCTGGATCTCCGTAGAAAATGGTATTGCACCGTTGATGTTAGCCCTTGCAGCAGACTAATTTTTACTGGCGATAATCGTGGATTTGGCGTGCTGTTGGATAAAGATGGAAAAGAGGTAAGCGCATCAACATGTATTTCCTGCTAGTTATTGACTCTTTTTCAACATATCTGTGCATAAGGTGCTATTTAAAACGACTCCTTCAAGAAACAGGACAGTGCTATATTTACTGTGTGGTTGAACAAAGACGATAGTCACACACTAACCCTGAACCATGCTGCTGACAATGTCGCTGAACAATTTAATAATACTGTGATAGCTGATGTGGCACTTGTCCCTAATGGGGAGTAACAGAACTCCCTTACTTTTGTTTCTGTCGTGCCTTTATCGAGTATCAATACGAAAACTTGTACCTGAAGGAGATAGAAATAAATGATACATTATAAGACAAAAAAAGGTAACATTTCGAGAGCTGTAGGTAGCAATTTTCAGATAGTGCGGCAAAGTAGAAAATTGCTTGCGAAGAGTGTTGGACGTTAAGCACATGCAAGTTTCCCCCAACGCCTACCCTATCCACACCACACTCCCATGGATTTGTATGACAAAATATTTTAGTAGAGCGAAATACAGTTGAATGCACCCAATACCTCTCTCTTAAGAAAACTTTTATTGATTCATTGACTAGATTTGTAAGCCATTCGCTTACGTGAACAGTGGTATGATTCCATAGTTAAGAATGTAATTCTCTCTAATATTTTCATACGTTTTTCTCTGATGGAAGTTAATGTAACTTTTCAACTCTATGACTAGTGACGCCATTGATTAGGAGGTCGATGCCATGCAATCTATTACAAGATGAAATTGTATCTGTAAATTAGTGCGATGTTCTCTTGAAGCAAGGAAGCCTTTGGGAAATTCTCACGGAATATTTTTAGCTGAAGTGTTTTCCAACCGCCCGGAAATATTTTTCTTGCAGCCATTAGTTGTTTACATTCGAGTTTGAGTGCCATTAAGATTTCTCAATTAGGATCTCGAGTTTATGTCGCCAGTTTCCTAACTTCGAACATCACTATAATCATTACAAACGATTGGAATCATCGACGGGTCCTGAGTAAACATAATTTTATCTCATGAACTGAAACTATCCGTATGTTATGACTACATATCAGCTTATTACTTACTCGATAATGGGTTATCACACAATGCTCTGCATAGCTATGTGAAGAATCTTACTTGCATTATTCTATGTGATCATCGGGGTCGGAAAATTGACGTTATTGATGGAATAATGTCAAAGAAGTTGAGAAAGCATGTTTGTGAATAAAAGCAGGAAATGAACACTGAAAACTAAGATTAAGATGATAGTGTTGGAGTATGGATATATAGGATGAAGATAGCCCCAAAACTAGGCAGGAAAATTGACAGATGTTGGCATTGTGGGTGTGGGAGGCAGGAATGCAACATAAATCACCAGTTTCTGACTTCTAAGTCTCCGCTAACTTACTCGTCTCGATCTTTATCAGCGGTTTAATTTGGGAAGGAAAGAGGACGTCTCGGTTTGGAGTGTTACGTAACGTTAGTTAAATTAAGGAGAAATGATATGTATCGAGTTAGGCGATAGTTCTGGTACGGTGAAACGTATATCGGAAGAAAAAAAAGACTAGCATGAATTTTATGTTACTATGGATATCATGCTGCTGACGACGACGATGATGAAGTTCATAGTCATCACGATCATGATCATCATCATGGTATTTTAAAGACATGTTGATGATAATGATGATAACGATAGCGGCTTTTTTGCCTTGTAATGAGTATTACATGATGTAACCAACAGACATTAATTTGTTGTTCATGTGCGGAAATCCTTGCAATTAAAATCATTTGATGGATGGGCATTCTGAAACATTGAATGATAACTTTGGCATGGCGAGAATTGACAATTCAGGACAGTGCACTTTCCACTTCTAGTATAACAACTAATTAATCTATGATTTTTATGAAACACCCTATCAAATATTTAAATGATGTTTATCATGACAGCTTTTCCGGTTGCGTATGCACAAAAATAAATGTCATCATGGTGAATTCAATCGGAGATGCGACTGGTTGCTGGCAACATCTTCGAATGACCACACTGTCAAATTATGGGACGTACGAAAACTTCACTTGGATCAGGATAACTTGAAAGCCAGTCAAGGGGCACTGTACACGCTACAGCACAATGCACCCGTGAATTCAGGTATTATTTTTGTAAACTAATGTACAATTATCAAGGAGGCATCTTTGAAGAAATGTTGTTGTTTTGTTTTCAATCATGTGATCTATTTGTTGTTGTTTTCTTTACCATCATGTGATCTATTTGGTATTGTCTTGTTTTCCATTATGTGATCTATTTGGGGTTGTCTTGTTTTCCATTATGTGATACATTTTGTGTTGTCTTGTTTTCCATAATATGATGTATTTGTTGTTTTGTTTTCCATTATGGGATCTATTTGTTGTTGTTTTGTGTTCCATTATGTGATCTATTTGTTGTATTTCTGTTTTCCATTATGTGATGTATTTGTTGTTGTTTTGTTTTCCATTATGTACTGTATTTATTGTTTTGTTTTCCATCATGTGATGTTGTTGTTGTTGTTTTGTTTTCCATTATGTGATCTAGTGCAAGTTTATCTTAAGACTACAGAAGTATGTCCTTGCAGTGGAAAGAATGAAAGATCCTATTTCGTGTTTCTATTGGCGTAACTAGGGCTGTGTAGTGTTATGGGTCTGTTAATCAGCTCAGATCTGTATTTTCTCTTAGGAGATAGGTAATCCTGGAAGAAACCGGAGTCATTATCATTAAGATCAAAGACTAGCATTTGGCGCATGTGCAGTAGACTCGTTTGATAGAACCCAGTTCCCATGTCTTGGGTTTGCATGATACTATCTGTATCCTATTCGCAATTACAATAGTACGTCTATTGCAATAGTACCAAAACCAAATGACAAGATTAATACTATGTATTACTATTAAACAGTAAGTGGTGACCTTACAACATCACAATAGGCACAGTGACCTCGAGAGAGAACTAGAAGAGTGTTAAGTAATAAGGGACGGGTTTAGTTCAGTATGAACCTTCCTCCTTTGAGGTTAGGCTGCGAGGAGTATAGAAGAGCTGATCAATGTCCCTGGAATGATTATGAACTGACGACGAAACGGATCTTGCTGTTGCCTTTCTTTCTCATACCAAATCGCGAACTGCAAAATGTTAGAATGTAACCATAGCACGTCATTGCAAGAATAATCTAGTTAAAAAGATCTGGTAGAGAGCAAATAATAAACGCAAGCTTTGGTTGTAGGGACGAGAATGCTACATTATTCCATCTATCAGTGAGTGAGGGGCGTACATGACTAGCAAAAGAGGACTGGCCGAGAGAAGTTGGATTATAATGTTGCAAGAAAAAAATTTGTGCCAAAAATGCAAGTGTTGAATGGTCCATCGAGTCTTGGAAATGAAACTTGCCAGTTGAAAGTGAAACTGGATGCTTACATTTTGTGAGTAAATGAAAGTTTCTTATAGGCCGCGCGTGGGCCTACGAAATGTTTTTATATAATCATTGTATGAAGTACGACTGGAACAGATTGACATAGTAGAAAATAGGAGAACAAAGATGTAAAGGAGAGATTTTCCAGAGGTGTTAAAATTGAGTCGGTGTTTTAAAAATTTGACACTTTCGATAAACTTTTTCAGCCGACGACCAATTTATCAGATGACGGGATTTGAGGGCATCTTCTGTTGTGTTTTGCTTAAATTTCTGAAATTTTATAAATCCAACAAAATAGCTGTTGGACGTAATTCGAAGTCACGCTCACTAAAACTTACTGACAGCTACTATCAAAACTGGCTTGTAAATCTTTGAATCTCTGTGAAACCACTTCTTTATCACATATCGATAGTTGAAATTGTTAGTTGTCCATCGTTTGGATCACTGCATAGCTATAGCGTAGCATACTCGAGAGCGTAAGTTTTGGCTTGTCGGTGTTGCACAAAGCCTTATGAAAACCGGATTGGGAAACTGAGTTCTGTCTGTCAGCGTATCGGCAGAACTTTACGTAGGGTTCGACATAAGCAGCATAAGGTACGAAGGGTTTGACATAAGCAGCATCAGTTACGTAGGGTTTGATGTAAGCAGCATAAGTTACGTAGGGTATGACATAAGCAGCATAAGTTACGTAGGGTTTGATATAATTAGTATACGTTACGTAGGGTGTCACACAAGCAGCTTAGTTATCATCTCTTAAACAAAATAGCTATTGACATTTTATTACTGTTAGATTGGTTTATTAGGAATTCAGATATATCATTTATTGACCACATTTCAACTACTGCCATATTCCCATCTCATAAAATTATAGGAGATTCACTGAAATAGGACGAAGGTATGAACGGCAGTAACTGGTATGCGTGGTATCACTCCGGAAATAGTCAACTAGATGAAATGATAGTTTTTAAAATTGATAATTTGGGAACGGTTGCATGAGAAAGTCGTCAAGTCGTTTGGCTACAAGTTTTAAGTCCAGTCGCCTACATGTTTTACCTACAATTCTACGTAAAGGTTACACCACCACAGGAGAAATAAATGAACTTTCTGTTAAAATGCAAATGTACCTTCGCGGTCATGTTGGTGAATGTTAGGTACAAATAAACCTTTCTAGGCATCGTTTTTATACAGATTTTGTAAGGTTAGTATCAGAACAGCGCTTATTACTTATGTTATGCAAGAGGTAAGCAATTTTTGGCATTGGGATTTATCCCAACTTTCTTATAAAATGACGCGGTGATGTGATCTGCAAAGTTATAAGATATTGAAAGGAGAGAGTTCGACTGTAGTGCGATCTCACATTGGAAAATGGAATCTAACATTTTATTCGTCCTGTCAGACTTCCTTGTCAGACACTGCTCGCATCAGTCAGGGATATGCCCCCCAGCCAACTCTTTAGGTTAAAAGTTTGCAATTGTTCAATATTGTGATTTTGGATTAGAAGAGGTTTTTTACTTTGTTTCTTTGCAATTGTTAGCCTTCTTCAGCCCTTCCGATGGTCGTCGACTACTAACAACTTCTCAGGACAGCAAATTCCGAGTTTTCGAGTCATCAAATTGGAACACAGAGAGCGTTAGTGTCAATCACCCTCATCGCCACTTTCAGCACTTGACGCCCATCAAAGCAACATGGCACCCTTTTCACGACTTAATTGTGATTGGCAGATACCCAGACCCTGCGATGCCTACCCAGGATCCCATTGACGGAAAGAAGACAATAGATATTTACGATGCATCGAATGGCGATTTGCGGTGTCAGCTGTTTGACGAAACTTACAACAAAATCATGGTAGTAAGTATCTGAAAACATGCTCTTGTGTTTCTGTTAAATAACTAAACATCTCTTCTTGTGGACCATGGGTAGCTAGTGCTTCATACCTTATGGCAAAAGTTTCATAGCGTTGAGCACTCTCATACTGCAAAGATACTAACTCGAAAACGTCACTAAAAATTGGGTTAGCGTTGAAGGGATTGGCTCATGACCTTAGAGTAGCTTTACTGTTTTTGAAGCAGATTTGTCACAGTCTCTACCTTTCTCATGTATCAATAACCATTCCAAATCCATCAGCAGCATCAGTAGCATTATTATCACGAGATTTCGAGTATAACCAACATAAAGGTACCTGAATAAGTAAAAACGAAGAGTAGTAAAGCAGTCGGACCAGATGGTTTGCGAGCAGAAGCCTGGAAATGTCAAGGTGAAATAGGGATGGACTTAATCACCAAGTTGCTCAATGAAGTTTTTGAATATGAAAGGATACCGAATGAGTGGAAAAGGAGTATGCTTCTGCCAGCCTACAAGATCAAAGGGGGTGTCCAACACTGCGAAAAACATAGAGGGATAAAACTAATAAGCCACACTTTGAAGCTGTGGGAGAGGATCATAGATTCTAGGCGCAGAAATATAGCGAGGATCTTTCAACAGCAATGTGCGTATGGACCAGGGAGAACCATCAGTGATGCCATATTTGCTGCTGGAAAAATTTAGAGAATGTCAAAGAGAATTGCATTGTGTATATGTAGACTTGGAGAAAGCGTACGATAGGATACCAAAGGAGGAGCTATTGTTCTACATGAGTCAGGTGTGGTAGAGAAGTACGTAAAAATTGAGAAGATATGTTCGAAGAGTGAGACAGTTGTAAGATGTGTCGCAGGGGCCACATAAAGTTGGACTACACCAGGGATAAGAACTCGATGCTTTAGTTAAGGATAGACTGACAGAAGAACTAAGAAAAGAATCAGCATGGACAGTGTTGTTTGCAGATGATATTGTTATATGTGAAGAATCTAGGGAAGAGGCGTATCAGATCCTGGAGTGCTGGAGACACGCCTTGGAGAGAAGAGGTCTTCAAATAAGCAGGTCTAAGACAGAGTACCTATGCTTGAATAAAGGCAACGATGCAAGGGATAGAGATCACAAGAGTAAAGGAATTTAGGTATTTGGGTGTAAGAGAACGGTGGATGCGAGAGAGAGGTAAAGAGCAGAATAGAGGCAGGATGGAGAAAGGTCTCTGGCTTTTTCGTGACAGAAGGTGGCTAGCTAAAGTGAAAGGAAAATTATATAGCACGGTGGTGAGATCAACAATGTTGTATGGACTGGATACAGTGGCAATAACTAAGAAGCAGGAAGCTGAGATTGAGGTAGTGGGGCTGAAAATACTTAAGTGTGGAACGGGAGTAACAAGAAATGATAAGATAAGGAATAAAATCATAAGAGGTTCAGCAAAACGGAACCATAGGGAGTGAAAATGAGCAGTGACGGCTTTCCGACGTGTAGGCCCCTGGCTACATTCCAATGCGGGCCCCTTTAAGGAAAAGTATCATTGTCAATATCTGGTTTTATTTTTGTGGTTAGTTGTGATTCCTCATCCTTTCACAAATCGCTTTAAAACCTTTTGGAAAAAGGAAATCGACGTAAAAAATTATCTGAAGTGAAAGCATGGGGCCCTTCTAGAGCGCGGGCCCCTTGGCTACCGCCCTGTCCGCCATACCATTAAAACGCCACTGAAAATGAGAGAGGCTGGGTTAAGGTGTTTTGGGCATGTCCTGAGAAGAGATGGAGAGTACATGGGTAGAAAGGTTATGGCGATTAAACTTCCAGACAGAGGAAAGAGAGGGAGACCAAAGCAAAGATTTATGGATACGGTAAAGGAGGATATGAGGAACACTGGTGTAACGGAAAAGGATTTCGAGGACAGGACAAAGCCGTAATGCGTCATCCGCGGTGGCAAAACCTGATGAAGGGAATATACTGAAAGAAGAAGAAGATTTTAAGACAGCACATTTTGTCACTCATATGTCGACACCAGTCACGTAACTTGCATTTTGGTCTCCAGTGCTATTCTGTTTGAAACCTCTGCAAAGCTTGCAATGGTGACATGTCATTACAGCGTGATGTATTTGTGCTCGGGAAGTATAACTTCTTAGTGATATATTTTATCTCATCCTAAGAACAAACGTCCGGCATCAGTTTTCCATACCCATCCCTGCGCTTGGGAACCGTTATAGCTGCTTTCAAGAGTAGATATCCCAATTTCCTTCTCTGAGAAACAAGTCCTCGGTAGTATAGTGGTGAGTATCCCCGCCTGTCACGCGGGAGACCGGGGTTCGATTCCCCGCCGGGGAGGACGTTTTGATTTTTCTTTCTCTAAATTATATTGCACTTCTGATGTGGTAAGAAAACAATACGTTTAAAGAGCACTTCTCTGTGATATCAGAAATCGAACTACTTGTGTCTTTATGAACGACGTCTGCCCATCTCTTTCCTGGCCTCACCTCACTTGCAGTCTTTCTTCAAGAAATTTCCTTGCTTGGAAATTTACTATCGATTTCATGATAAACCCCAGACGCGAGCATTAATGGAACTTATATGTTGGAACTCTTCTCCATTCAACTGGTACACATGTCTTCCACCTCTCTTTGTGACTTAGCCTTATCCGTTTCAATTATTGTATTTTTCCTATTTCGTTAGAAAAACTCTGGTTTCTATTTATCCTGAATGTTGATGTTAACTGGCAAAAGCCTTTTTACCTCGGAAATCCTCACGTTTTCCATCCCGGCTGCCATAGCTCTTAAACTAGGGTCGGATCGGGGAGGGACAAGAGAGCTGGGCCTTCCACAGCAAGGCCCAACCCCCTAGAGACTAGTCGTCTCCTTAAGATGCAATGATGGTAATAGTGAGTCAGATTCTAATTCTGTAGAAGAACAGGTCCTTACAAATTGAGTAACAAAAGTGCACCAAAGCGAAGGTACATTGATATGGCGACGGATAAGGTACAACGGCGAAAGATGCTTGACGGGTGCGTGATAACCAAGCTTCAGTGGTTGGGATAGAAGGAGGCAACTTAAAGCCACACTGATCTTATAGTGAATACTTTATGGTAGGAAAAGAGCTCATTTTTGTAACAACTCCAAATCGAGAAGACGTATGGAAATGTACATGGCATAAAACGGTGTGGACGCCCCTATTGAATATCTTGTTATTTTGTACCGCTTAAACTTGACCATGGGTCAGCAGAGGTTAGGAATGTGCTAGAGGAAAATTGATTATTTTCAAAATCATGTTGCAGAGAAAGATGCATAACTATCAACATTAAGCAACATTTCGATGTCTAGCAAGCTTACCTTGAATCAGTCCTAGATTCAACTGACACTTCTCCTTCTGACAGTAATTGAGGAATTTCAGTGGTCAAATATCCAGCAAAAGTAAATGATCTCGTAAAGATGTCATCTAGTTTGACGGTAATCCATGATAAGATGATACTCGTGTGTATCACTTGGCAGGTGTATCATATCCTCGAAGCAATGTTCGATTCGCTTCTCCAGAATTTTCATGTGTATCATTCTTTGTCTGTCTCTCTGCCGCCTACTCTTAATCTTGCCTGCAAAACCCAGATTTTTAACCCGACTTGCCTGATGACATATTCTGAAAATGTTAGCTGTTTTGGCTACGTTTTTAAAATGCATCTTTTGTGTCTGTGTCCATCCAAGTACTTTTTCTTATGCATTTGGCTTAGTCTAACTAAAATTTAAAATTTGGCGATGTAGCCACTTTTCCGTGGCCCCTGAACGTTTCTTCATCTTGTGAGTTATTGTCCAGCATTCACGACCGTCCACCGGTACTTTTCCAGATACCCCCCCCCCCCAGTATTGTTCAAAACAGCACTTAAAGAGAGTAGCCCCGTCACCTTTTTCCTAACCCTAACCCTGTGGAAAAGGTGGTGGGGAGATTCTGCCTCTGAGTGAGGCGGTTGGAGGGGAGGGGGGTAACTGGAAAAGTGCCCGTCGATCAATATTGGCAGAACAAAGCATTTCAATGCTCTTTCTAGTGAACAAGCTTACTTTAACGTTGATGATCAGTATTTTAGTCTATAAAATACTTTTTCGCCATTTCCATCCTTGCCCTGATTTCTCCATCATATCTGCCGTCTCCCGTAGTGAAGTTGTCCAAGTACTTGATCATCGTAACCTGTTAAGTTTTTATTTGCTCGATATGTAGAATGCGTTTGGAAATGTTTTTTTCTTTTTGATGACTATAAACCCGGTTTTCGTAATACATATTCTCAGGCCCATTTCCTTGCTGGCTATGACCACTCTATGCAAAAGTGTCGGTAGGTTTTGCTTCACTGTAGCTGTAGCTTCACCTTCAACGTCGACCTCTTTGTGCAAGCTTCTTTCAAGACAATGTCGGGGGGGGTTTGTTGTCGCTAGACTCACCTTTTAATACCGTATCTCCAAAGGCAATAGTTCCTTCATATTTCTCTACCTTATGATAAAAGCTTCGCTACCATGTACGAAGATTCGTTCGATGTAAAATAGCAGGAATTCATTCTTGTATCTATTCTTATACCTTCATTGGCTAGCATACCATTGTTCTTAAAAAGAGTTGTTCTTCCCAGGTACTTAAATTGTTCACTTATATCAAATTGCTGCCCCTAACAGAGGATGTACTTTTGTGACTGAGATTTCATCTCATATCGCTTCGATCAAGAAATGGGCTTCGAGATACAGACAGAACATAAGTTGTACAAAATTCACAACTCCTTTGCAACTTCGTATTTCAACGTAACAACAGTTGTATTATCCCGCTCGGATTTGTAATTGCAAAAAACAGCGCCTCGAGCGAAGAACGTATTCCATCTCTGCGGTACTCAAAAAATAAGCTTCTGGCAGCATGATAGAGCTGCAATTGATTTCTCTTCGTTCGAATGTTTCAGTTTAAATAACAGGATTGAAAGAAAGTTTTTATGAAGAAAGAATGTGGTGAAAATCTGTGAAAGTGACTGTTCTTAAGAAGGGTCTAAATAATACTTATTTCGGAACGAATATCATCAATAATACGTGCATTAATCTCTATTTAAAATCCTGAGGCAGTTGAAGGTATAATGAGGCCAATCTGTCATCTTGATTTAACCATAGAGATCTGTATGATCTATTTGACCTATCCTGATTATCGTAGAGAAAGTGTTTTTAATTCCTGTGAATTTATCATTGGTTTGTTCTCATTTGTACTGTTTATCACTCAGGTAAATGAATTCTCGCCAAGAGCCGATATGATAGCATCAGGAAGTGGTGAGTAGAATGGCCTAACCTTTTAAATGTGTTTTAAGTAAAGACTGAAAACTCCAGAGACATACGAGATGGGGCTTTAGCTAAATTTTGAATTTTGTCCAGCCCTTGGTACCTGATGTCGTACCGACTAGGGCTCATACTCAAATAAGATAAGAGTATAGTTCAGGGTGTTCATCCTGTCAAACTTCTGTTTCTTAATATACATATAAATGAGTGACAATTACATGTCGAGGTTCTTTGCTCTTCGCAATGTGGCATTTACCCCCTTATTCCTTACGTAAAGAGATACCCTTACTTTGATGAGGTTGCAGACCATGGAGGTCCTTCTCCAAACTAAATATAATCTCTGTGTGCCTTTTCATAACTTTTCTTGTTTTGGCTTAAAATGCCTCCTGGCTGCTACCTTTCGGCACTAGTGTCCATTTGAACAGCTGCTAGTTCAATTCTCGTTTACTCCAATGTCCAACATTCTGGCATACAAATTTAGCTAGTCTGGCCTGGCATTTTTCGCGTCATGCATGATACCACCTTTTGCGGGACGTGCTGATATGATGTGATCATCAGATGTCATCAATTGTGTTAGTATTTATTTCTTGATCTAGTTAATCTATTTGCCTTTCTAACAATAACATTGATGATTTTCTATTGTAAATATGCATGAAACGGGACAAAGAAAATCTGGGTAAAAAAATTATATTTAGATGGTGTCATATGAAAGTAGAATAGATGGAAGATACCCTACTCTCTAACAACATAAATACTAAGTACAAAGAGATTACATCATAAGTATTGGGAGGTGAGAGGTGAACAAGGATTTGACGTAGTCAGTGAGGATAACTTTTCAGATAGTACCTGATGTATGTAAGTCAGGGTGGCCGAGTGGTCTAAGGCGCTGCGTTCAGGTCGCAGTCTACTCTTGTAGGCGTGGGTTCGAATCCCACCTCTGACACATCTTTTCTTCTGGAGAAGAGCCTTATTACTTTTGTGCTTCAAATCTGACATGTTAATTGAGATGTCGTGGGTTCTCTCCAGATGGTTTATTGATGATAAATGCTATACATTTGGTTACTTTTGTCATTTGATTTCTCCTATCTTGCGATTACTAAGATTAGATTACGTAGATTTTCAACTTGCGTCAAATATGGTTAGAAATAATTAGTAGACACTAACGTTATTCGAACGCTATCATTATTATTGTTACCATCCTTACGTTAGATCAAAGGAGTCTGTGGCTTAACCACCAGGGGTCTGGGGCCAACATTCGCAATACGTGTGACTCACTGATCTCTAAAAAACACTGGATCGAGCATCTTCCGTCCCAAAGTGAGGTCAGTCGCTGGACGCCATTTCAGTCCCCATCACGCAAGGCTTATAAACAATGTTACGCAACATGGCGCACTTTCCCGCGCTCTTTTAACTAATGGGGGCCAGTACTTGTGACTACACTTTTTCGTAGTTGG
>JAAAKL020011529.1:0-13596 GCA_010016065.2 Carybdea cf. marsupialis auct. non (Linnaeus, 1758) | reverse complement strand
TCTGTAAAATACACATAAATGATCCAATTTCATTGAAGTTTTGCACCAGGAAAGCATTTTACTAGTGTTATTGATAAGGTTATAAAATTTAGCTCTGCTTATAACTGACATGAAACTATAGGCTATAGTTCTTCCAAAAATCTGTTCAAGTGTCACATACGTAACAATGGAATGACCCCTCTTCACATGAAACTTCACCCTTGACATTCAGGCAACACATACCCCCATATGAGATCTTTAGACTTTAGACAAAATAATCAAAAATCTTAACTGATTTTGCTCCCAACAAATAAATGGATAAACAGTGCAACTTCATAACCATATGGCAAGGTAGATTAGAAAGAGAACTGTGATTGATGAATTTTTGTAGTCTGATGAACCTCACAGGATAAGGCATGAAACTCAGGGTAGCTAAAGTAACATTAGTAGTAGATATATATACATGTATGCATATTTTTATCAACTGTACATAAATTCACCCAAAGTCACTGAAAGGAAAATACATTGCATCTAAGGATTTTACTTTAAAAACAGGTCACCTTGTCATGAACTTAAGAAATGAAAACATCAATTGGCATCCTGGAAGTAGCTGACAGTTTTTAAAAGAATACTTATAAACATACCCCCTCCATAAAAACCAACCAAACAAAAACAACAACAACACCAACACAACACACCCCTAGGTTATCAGGAGTCATAAAACAGATCAGCTAATAGATTTAATGTTGTGGTGTGAGACATACATGAATATAGCCAAGGAATAGAAGTGAAGCCAACAGGCTATAATACTGCAGGCAGGGTTGGTGAAATCAGCTTTTTGTGGGTTTTTTTGTGAAATCAAAAGATCTGGGGTTTTTTTAAACTCAAATCAGATTTATTTATATAATACCCTTTTCACATGGGAAGAAAATCCAGCATTCCGTCGACATAACACTGGAAAACACCTTTTCACATGCCAAGATTGGACGCTGACAAACATTACATCACACAATCACAGTGTCAGTTGGACACTGAGAAAAAACGAGCGTTAGTGGAATTTTTTTCAGTGTCAATAGCTATTTTTGCTCCAGCTGTAAGGAACAAGTTTCAAGACTATCAGAGCAATAAATGTGGATGTATGAAAGGATGTTCAGATGGAACCACTGTTAGCAAGAGATACTTCCCTGAAAGCAAGACGGTCACTGACAAGGGTATGGATAATTGATCGATAATTACAGGTTCTGAATAGTTTTAAAGGTACATTGTTTCCCTGTACTGTGATATCATGACTCATTAAATATCTATGTGAGTAAACACCACTGTGCAGGTTGTGTTTTTCCTGTTATGCGGTTGTGTCAGCTGAAGACTCACTGAAAAGGAATCCTTATTGGCAGAGTTGTAATGGGTCGGTAAAGTGTATAGGCCTATTATAACAGTGTTGTATCAAGTGAGACCAGTTGAATTTTAGCACGATTGATAATAGGATGTACAATCACAAATCTTGGTCTTCTCGTTGATCTGGAAATTTTAGAACGTGGGAGTGAGGCATTCTGATGCTGATCTTCTGCTGTTGGCCCTATGTTCATATGAACACACGTTTTTGGATAGACGGACGCTGAGATTTCAGCATCAACGCTACAATAGTAGCGTCCTTCCATGTGAAAAGGGTATAAATCACTTATTTCAGAGTTATAAAACCAGTTATTAAGTTTTGGTTGTTTCCTTTAGTCTTCCTATTTCCAAACACTGTCACTTGTATAAGTTACCAGGTTGATCATGTTACTGGAGTACACCACAAACATGTTGCTGCAATTAATATCACCAAGAGAAAGTAATTCTTCTTGTTATGCCCCTGGATGTTGGATAGAAAACCATTTCTGACTGCCTACATTCATTTATCAGCATCTGGCCAACCTTCATGAAAATCTATAAAGAATACTGAGACAAGATAAGGGATAGCATCAGTAACATGATGGTAAATCTTGGTCTCAAATGATATGATGAAGATCTACATGCCTGACTGCCACTCAGTTTTAGCATTAGACAAAATGCAAAGTGACACAACAACATTGGCCAAGGCTGCTTAAATCTGGATAGAACTAAAAGAAGAGTAAATCAACATCCTACATGTAGCAAAGGTCAAGCCCAAGAATGATCAAGCAATCACACCCATTCACCTCCTCACAAAGCTGCTACATCCACGTCTAAGAGGCAAGTCAATAACAAATGGTGAAAGAGAAACTGCTACGGAAAATGCCAACCTGCAGGGGCCATTTATTCTTCCTTTGATAATAAAGTTTCAAGCACAGGCATCCTTAGACACTTTTACATAGGCTATAAGGCCACTAGTGTTGTGGCTTTGGTACATAGGAGAAATAGATGACAAATATCATCCTGTGGAACAACCAATGTATTTAGCAATAGCTTCATTCTCTGGAGTTTAATGAATTTTTAGTTCATATGGCCTTGTGAACTCTAAGTTGCAAAATTGCCAAGGAAATGAAAAGTCAACAAAACTGGCATTTCTATACAAAATCCTAAACATGGGCAAGAAAGTCTGCAATGGACATACAGTTTAGAAATGGTAATGAAACAAGCACTTTCTATAAGAGTATTGTCTGGTAATAAAGCAAGCATTACTCAATCAATTTCAGTTTCAGTGGTTATACAACTTCCAAGATTGTAGCAACAAATCTCCAAGTGGGAGGGATCGCCTACATAAGCAAAGTTTACTTGGTAGTTATACATGTGACAACATTTTGTCAAAAGTGAAGGCATATGCACTTCATCCCCATATTTGCAATCACCTTGACTATTCTGATATCATATTCATGAAGCAAACCTAGAAGCAAAGTCTGGCACCAGTGTTGCACAATTTTCCAAACAAGTAACTAAATGAGGATGCTTGAAAGTTTACTTATTGTGATCATTCTTCTTGATGCTTCGGCATAATAATATACCAGCTTCCTGATTACTTCTCTTGAGGTAACATAAACAGACACCATTACTGCTTTTACTGTGGCTGCCAATTTCCCTAGGGTATTCTAGAGCTCTGACGTAAATTTCCAAAACAAATGCCATGCATTTTAAATGATCATAAGTAATCTGCAACTTCCCCTAACTAGTTTAGGTGCTATATTGGTATTGCACCTATTCATATCTTTAATTGAATTATGTATATGCATGTGACTGTACAAATAAGATGAACATAGTTATTAGTTATTATACTTACAATGATCCACTGTGGTTAAATCATTGGCAAGTGCAAAAATTCTCCGCAGGACATGTTGGGGCTTACAAGTCATATCTTAATAAAAACTCAAGGTGCAAACTCTGCTTTTCATTTAGAAGATCCAGAAATTTAATTCAATTTAGTGAAGTGTAAAAGGCATATGTGCCCTATTTTAGCAGAGCAATATGTTACATACACGAGATTTTACTCCCGAACAAGAAAAACTGCAATAAATAAGCAGGACCAGGGACAATACATACATCTGGTACATCTACTTTTGGCTACTCTCCACCCCAATTTTGTCATTCTGAAGCCATAGATATAATAACCCAGAGACATCTTAGCAAAAGATTTATTTTATTCCCAAATATCCTTTTAAAACTGCAAATGACATGTATATGGATGAGAATTTTGAGCAATATTTTGGAAGATCACCTTTACTGATTTAATTTACGTACCGGTTGCTGCTTTCTTCGGTATCGTACTTTCAAACTGCGGTCAATCTAGCTATGTTTACAATTATTTACTCAAGAAACTCATCTGCTGGCATGTGGGCAAAGCATTTGTCATTTGTGTTTATTTTCACTGTTGAAAGGGCTCCAAACATGCTCCTGTCAGAACCGCCTTGGCCTACGGTATATCAGTTTGAAAAATCTTGAATCTCCCTCTAGTCCTGCTAATACTTACGTTATCCTAAAAGCACTTTAGTCTTTACAAACTAATTGATAGTTACATTGGCAGTTGATGCATATAAAAAAGAACGCAGATGCCCCTGGAAGTGGCACGCACCCTGCATTTCATATTGGACCCGTTGCAGTTCTAGTATGGTATCACAATAGATAAGTCTGTGCCATTCCCATAGTTCAAATGCTTAAAATAACCTGATGGCGGCATATTGATTTGTCTTGTTAAACAGGGAAATTGATAATGTAAAATGAATCAATAACCTCTGCAAGCACCTCCACAAACATTCACGATTCAATGACATTCTCCAAGAAGTGTTAACCTCGAAACTAGCGGATTGTACCGTAAATCATCCCTACCTGTCTTGTCCCCTTCTTCCATCACCAAACCTTCCTATGCATCTGTGCCTCGTCCGCAACGATGGCGCCTCTAGTGCGCCAACTGCGCCTTTACTGCTCAGCCAGCAGAAGACAATGTGGAGGAAAGGACCCTGGGAACTAACGCAGCTTCCTTTCACATGTTTGTTACGTTCAAAATGCAAAATGGCGGCTCCATCAGGCGGTGAATGGGGTCAAGACGGGAGATTTTACGACAATTTTGATAGCCCTGGTGGATTCAAGTAAGTGATTTCAGTAGAGAAATCAAAAAGCAATATTACTGTTTAGGTCAACATGCCATTTCGAATGGTTCACGTATGAATACATTGAAGTTTTAGCAATGCAGCGACACAATCTTTAAACTTATTTATGAACTTTGATTTTGTGACCACTGATAAGTGATGCTGTATTTTACTTTAAGATATATAAACCTTTTTAGAATAAAATAACGGCATTGCTCATAAAAGAACAAGGAAAAACGAATTTGTTTTGATGAAGTTACTTAAGCAGTCGTTTTTTTAGACAAGTGTGAATGTCCGGTATTGAGAGTCATGTTGTTAATCCTAGCGGTAAGTAATGTTTTCGCAAGTTAGAAACGGATCGATTATGTAGAACATAACCACTGTAGAGCAGCTTTGTCAGCACTTTTCGTAAAGAGTGATCGTTGAATAAAGGCACAGAAGATGAAAAGTGTACAAATCATGACTCTTAATTATCTAGGAGTCTAATTTCCGTTATTTTTAAGTAGCGCCGAGCTAGAGCACAAATAGACTGATTTGGGAAGACAGTTACAAGTGCTCGATGTTGTTGGAAACATGAGTGTAAGCAGAAGGTAGTTTTGGTGTAAAACTATGCTAAATGGGTGATCTAGGAACGAAAAGATGCCCTTCATCCAACTGATCCTGTCCGTTGTATTCTTTAGGCTCTACTTACCGAGTGGAAAATTTAGACAGCTTTTTGTTAATAGATTAGTGCTTCTTGAGGTGGAGACGCACCACGAATTTCCTAGATATTTTGGCAGGTAATATCCCATTTAATGCCCCGTGTATAAAGGTATTGCTGTTTTACCTAAGATATAAACACATTGTTTGGAAAAGACAAAAACCGGCTGTTTCGTACAAGACTTTAAAAAGGCATAAAATTTAATTCATGAATACCAGTTGATTGATGTGATTTAGATGGTCTAACAGCATTGTGATTGAATTGTTTTCACTACACCATGCTTCTAGTTTATGACAATACAAGTCTTTTCTTCAATTTTGAAGATAAATATTATTATAAAAAGTAAAACATTAGATAGGAAAATTCCTTTTACATTCAGTTTGGTGTTATGCCACTGCAGGGATTTATCTTTGATTTAAGCATGTCAATGCTAAATAAAGACAAAAAGATGTTGATCAATAATCACAAAGAAGTGACAAAATCTAGAACTTTAGCTTATTGTATACATCTTGCAATGTAGTGAATTAGTTTTTATAGCACCTGTTTCTAATTCTAACTGTGAACTCCAGTCCAGCATGCTGGTATTTTAATTTTTTTTAAATCCTTCACTTGTTGCAAGGCAGAGTTGCCACTTCAAGGTATTGAGTTACTTTGAAAGAAGTAGAAAGAAAAAGTAAATATAAAAATAGATGTAATTCTAGAAAAAATGTTAAAGATTTACAGGAAGATGGTGATTGACACTAGATTTAAAAGTGTCAAGATCATAAGTAAGAAGAAAGCAGCCTGAAGACAGAGAGTTCCAGATCCTGGTAGTCCAAGGGAAGAAACTGGCAGCATAGAAATTTCTGTTTGTTTTGGGAATAGAAACAGAATAGTTATGCAGAGATTCAGTATACCAAGTAGATCCTGACTGATAAGGGGAAGCAGATGCAACTCAGCCAACTCAGGAAAACACGTACCAATGTTGTACGTATAGAAAAGACTTTAAAATGCAACATCTCTACAGTGAGACAGAGATTAAAGTGTGCAGGCCAGTTCAGGGCCAACTGCACCAGAAATTTGTTTTTGGAGCTGGTCAGATATGTTGAGATAGCACTTTGGTGCACCAGACCAAAGATGACAACAAGACTCCATACAGGACCTGATCATTACCTTATAAAGATATAATGCAATGTCAGGTGACATAAAAATCATAGATTGCAAAAGAGCCCCAAGCTTTGTTGAGACAGACTTAGCTAGGTTAGTCAGGTAAGCCCCTAATCTAGCCTTGAAGTAAAAGAAATGCCAAGGAGCTTCAAAGATGACAGCTCCGCAAGAACAAGGATATCCATTCTAAGAGACACCTTTAAACAGTCCTGAGATCCATCACAAGATACCAGCAGAGTATTTCTAGCATAGAAAGACGCTTGCCACCTTCTACCCTACTCTACAACAGTGTTTAAGTCAGATTTACATTCTGAAACCATTCTTTCCTAGGAGGGCAGTTGTGATGCCATAGTGCAACTAGAATATAAAGTAGTATAATAAGCATAAATTGCAAGTTGACACCGCACAGATTCTGATCGATCATCAATATAAACGAGAAAAAGTTGTGGGGCCTAAAGTAGAACATTGAGGGACATTTAGTGAAAACAAATTAGACAACTCACTATCCAAAACTATCCCAAAAATGTCACTACCAATGCCATAAGCTCTTTATTTATGTAAAAGACCAGCATGCCAAATATTATCAAAAGCCTTTGAAATGTCTAGAGAAACTTCCCTGTAGCAATCAGATCTATCCAAGCACCTATAGATTTGCTCAGTTACCACAGTGAGAAGATCAGCAGTAGATCTAGAGGAACGAAAACCATACTGTACATCTGAGAAAAGGCCTATCCTCTCAACATAAGCCACCAGTTCCAGATTGATCAACCTCTCAAATACCTTGCTGACAGCAGACAGAAGGCTGGCGGATGATAGTTGTCAGGAAGGGATCATTTCCCATTATTCCTAAACATAGGAACAGCTAATCTTGTCTTCCAACATGCAGGGAAATAGGAATCTTTCAGACAGAGATTGAAAAGTTTAGACAAGATCGATAAGATTTCAGGAGCACGATTTCTTAGAAGGACAACAGAAACCTTATTTGATCCCGAAGCCTTAGCAGAGTCAAGATTAGATATTACTCCAGCAACCAGCCTAGGAGTAGTACAGACCTTCCTCAGAGAAAACTGTGTGAGAGATGGAATATTTGGAAGCTCCAATCCAGAGCAATCCTGCGGAAGTTCCTTCCGGAGCAAAACTGGAATTCTTGGCAAACATTTCACCAACCATTGAGCTTTGTCTGAAGAGGATGTTAACACCTGAGATCCATTGAACGACGGAGGAGTAACAGACTTTCCCTCATTCATGATACTGTTATGGATTCTCGGAAAGTTACATGTTCCAAGTTTATGAGTAGAAACAGCCTGCCTACTCTGTTCCAAATAGGTTGCTTTTGCCAGCTCAGTAACCCTCTTGCACCTATTACTGGCTTGCCTGAACAATACTTTGGCCACCATATGCTGATTTTGATGAAAGAAGTGATTGCTGTGGGCTATGGCAGCTGAACAAGTGAGAGTAAACCATGGAGAAGGATGAGGTCTCACCAAGAATTCCCTATGTGGAACAAAAGCATCAGTAACTCCCTGAATCCAATCACAGAAGTGAGGGCCCCCTTTGCATGCTCCCTCAGAAGGCAAAGATGACCAATGAGTATCTCTCAAGTAGTCTTGAAAACCACCCCAATCTGCCCTTCTAAAGAGAAAGGTCTTTTGGAGAAGTGGAGCATCCTTCTGAATAGTTTTATTGAAGTTTACAGACACAGTGACAACTGCATGGTCTGATCTTCCAAGAGGAGGTAAACACTTGGCAGAACAGATTTCAGGATTAGAAGTAAGAAAAAGGTCAAGTAGATGAGGATCCTGATGCAAGTTGGAGATGCTACTAAATAGGGTAAGATACTTGGATAGAGCAAAGTTGTAAGTATTCACCATCCAAGTCTATCACTAGCAAATATATCAACCAATCAGAACAATGAGCATGGAAGTCACCAAAGACAAAGACACTAGGTGAAGGATTTCGTTGAAAAATAAGAATCCATGTGACCGGAGATATCATCTAACATAGCACAATCACTTGAAGAACGTGAACGATATTAGAGAAAAAAATAAGTGGTAGAATGAATCAAGGCTAGGTGTAAGTAGATGTAGGTCTTATCAGGAGTTTCATACTCACAACTTCTAGAAATAGGGTTGCTGTCATGAACATAAATACCAAGACAATGCATATGAGTAGCTGAATCCTTAAGGATAAGAGGAAGATAACAAGAGACAACAAGCTGGTCATTGTCAATGCTGGAGTCAAGGTTAGTCTCGGACAGAGCCAGAATATCAGGACAAGAAGGAATAAGGAAAAGATTCACAACAGTCAAAATTTGTTCTTAACGTTAGTTAAGCTAATACTGAAAGCCTTTTACTACGGTGACCTGGTAGCTTGATAACAGTCTGGTGATGCCCAGGTCGAACATCATCCCTACCTTGTGCCGGGCCTTCAAGAGTATTTCCAGACCTGTTTACACAGTTATGATTTACACTCATTTTTGAAAACATAATGATATATAGATTTTCCAGTATTCACACTCCTGGATGCAGAGCATCAGTCAACAAATAGTTGACCAAGTCATGAATCTGATAAGAGAGAAGAGGTTACAAGGCTGTTCGATTCTATTAACATCTATCTCTAAATGTGGTACATGGTTAACCACCAACCAGTGGGTTTTTTGAGACACCATCTCTAGATGACTACCAACCAAGTTAAAGAGCTGATCATCTGTCCAGGGGACAAAAATATTCCCTGACAGATATAATTTATATCTTGAGCTATGTAGACATCTTACTGTACTGGTGTCTATATTGTTCTTTCTCAGTCACACTAGTACAGCTTTGCCTGGCTTTATTAAAGGCCTACAAGACATTATCCTAGAGGCTATAGCTTGAAACCAGAATCAAAAGGCCAATATTTAAGCATTAAAAGGCCTACAAGACATTATCCTAGAGGCTATAGCTGGGAACCAGTATCAAAAGGCTGATATTAAAGCATTAAATGGTGAAAATTACATCAATTTCCCAATAGTTGCCAAGACACCAAAAGTATCAAGCACTCCTGTGTAAGAATCACAAATAGTGGGGTAGGGGCAGACTTTACTGGACCACAAAATGATTGCTTTCTACAACAGAACAGTAGTTGAAATTGTTATGCATTATATTTATGCTGTAGTCACTTTCATTATAATGAAAACCATGCAAACCTTGCAAAACAGATCACAGTTTTTAAGTGCTACTTTATGTCTTGGACTATTTTTCTGTTCTCCTGATTTATGAGGAATTTAGAAGGGGTGTTGCCTAGAGTTGTATTTAGCAAGCCAGATACATAACCATCTATGGTCTAATAGAGACTTAAATTGTGTTTTCTACAAATTTCTCTTTTTTGATGGGAAGGGAGAGAAAGGTGTATGTAATCAGAAAGGTGAATCGTCAAGTTGAAAGCAGCTCATACATTATGACCCCCTACACTATAATTTAGGACTTTGAAATATGCAAACATAGGCTATACCTGTTAACCCAAAGTGCTGAATTTGAAAACAGTGATTTGGGGAGGTATATACCACTGCCCCATTAGGTTCCACAAAGATTGGCAGAAACCAAGTAATACCTGTAATGAAAGCCCTTTTACTTGAGTATGTGTTCAGCACTGTTTAGGTCCTTTTTGGACAAAGTAGAAAGATTGTTTAACTTATAACAGTCCAGGATTAAAGGTCAGTAGCTCAATTTGGATTTGCTATGCTGATGAGTGATCTATGTTGATAAGCAAAAAGCAGCAGAAGTTTTTTAAATCTCAAGAACATAATAGAATAGACTTGCATAGTTCACATTTTTAATTCATACTCTATGGTATGAAAGTAAAATTACTCTCCTGTATATCATGTAGCAGGCTAATAAAAGAGGATATGAAACTTAAACAAGCAATGCTACAGCAAGTTTACTTTCAATCTATCTTTAAAGCTGAAGTTGCTTCATAATAATCCATTAACAGAATACTTTTTCTATGAAACATTTAGAGATTGTATTAAAACATGTAAACTTTTAATATGTAAATAGGAACTTGTTTCATGTACAGCATGCAGTCAAGAGCTGGCTGCATCTACCTTCACAAATTTATGCCAGCATTGCCACAGAATGTGATGACACTTGGAGGAATTTTATTGAATCAGCAGATGCTGCTGAAAACAGAACAGATAATCATAAGTGGCAATTACTTACAAGATTTGAAAATACCCTGATAAATTATATCTTTTTCTTCAGGACTATACTTACAAATACTCTTCCTTTTTATCTTCTACTACCCCTAGTTCTACTTATAAGATATTTTGTAAGGCATATGCTCCAGTAGCAAGTCCGATTTACATGGCCACTACCATAGCCCCTGTAAAGGGGAGTGCATGGCATTAAAACCAATAAAAAAGAAAAAAATTACATGATTGAATTGATGCTCATTTTCAAGATGGAGTAGATGTTTTGAATAGTCTCCAGCCTAGTAGTTCCATGATGTTTGGAGTTTGTATTATATAGAAGATAATTCATTAATATAGATAACAGATAACAGTTAAATCTAAGACTTGAAAGCTTGCAAGAGTTTATTATCAAGATGTTGCATCTGTATCAGAACATTTCAACTCTATGATGCTGCAAAGCAAGCATGGGAATGGTACAAAGAATGAACTGTTTATTTCTGGTAAGATGTTCTGTAAATTAGAGAAAGAAGTTGTAACCAGAAGAGAATTGAGCAAACCAGGAAATCTCCTAGTCAAGGAACACATTGACCATTTTCTTAAGAAGATAGCACAAGATTTAGATGATGGTCTTTAACTTACTTTTAGCTGTGGCAGTGCTTTATCAAATCACACAATAAGTAAAGATTTAACCACAGCAACGTCAGATATGGAGGACAATATTTTATTGTAGGAATGTTGAACCTCCTACAGATACGTTGATGTAATGGATTCCATGGCTAAGGGAAGATGTCACAATTTTTGGCACTATCTAGAGAAAAACTGAAGATATGGAGTTAGATCAAGTCAATGATTTGCAATCTTGCCACCTCAGATTTTCTATAATTTTTTCCTCACTGGTGCCAACTGATCTGAAAAGAAACCATGGACAGTCTTGTCTCATTATCTTTAGTAGATGTCTCTGTAGGACTCAAAGACTGGGTATTATGTAGCCAGCAATATACAACACCATCAATGTTTTTCAACATTCGTGCTATCCTTATTTCTGTCTTTACTTCCAACATAACACTTGCACTTCTTTTTTCCTTTGTATGCCATATTTTGAGGTGACACTACCATATCTATCAGCAAGCACATATTGCCAATGTTTTCTTTTAGAACAATATCAAGGTGGTATACTCTAATCCCCTATCTGCATTGACATATCCCTTAACATCTTTACAATGTCTCCCTTATCTCATGTGGTTTGTTGTCAGAACATTCTCATATTGTCTGAATCTTGTATCACTTGCACAATAGGAATTGGATGTATCTGAGCACATCATTGCCCCTCTCAAGGTATTCCTGTTTTGCAAAGACTTCATATCCCAAGAGTATGTGATCCATTGATCCTTCATATCTATGATATATTCTGCACTTGGAGTCAGCTCCAGATGACAATGTTGTGCTGGAACTCTGGTAAACTCTGATCTTGTGCTACCATGATAAACCCATCCGTCCGTGTCTTTTGATCTGAGCCCATATGAGCATGGTGTTTCTTTTTCATGTCTCTCTCTCTTAATTGTAATGGCAATCACAACCATTGTCTTTATTATGGGCAATGAGAGAGTTAAGTTACCTTTCTGCTGGCTCCTATAGGGTTCATGTAAACATAGGATATATGCTTGTATTTTCTAACAATCACAAGTACAATATGATTTTTTCAATGACTTAACCACTAAATACTGAGAACTGTCAGATTTCTCAGATATTTGTACTACTTGTGGTGTGAAATTTTTGTGGATATAACTTCATTTCTCTGGGTCACCAATCAAGGTAAAGCAAAGCACATGGTTAGAAACAATTATTTTCATGCACCAGAAACAATCAAATATGATTTCCTTTCTTTAGTTCAGGAGGGTCAGGGTTTGATACCTCTTGAGGGCCTGTAGTCTGAAGGTGTTCTTTGCTCCAACTAGAGTCTCATGTGCACCATTGTAGCTCCTTTCAATGAGTGTACATGGTGTAAAATGAACATAATTATCATCATGTAGCAGTCAATTATATGTTAAAACTGATTGTTGTTCACATGTGTAAACCAATAGAACAACTGAAATCTTAGTTTGTGCAGTTTCTTGGTGGAATGGGTTATTTTACATCATAAAAACTGGCAAAAAGTGATGCTTCATCATCATTAGTAGTTAACAAATGATATTTTTAAATGTGATTTCTCTGTTTAGCACCTTGCCTCATATCTTGGGGTCTGACGATTTACCATTCATACTAGTTTGGTAAAAGTCGACTTTAGTTGATAAGATGCAAAAATGTAGGGAGTTTTATGTTTCAAAACTTGTGTTTAGGGATATAAAATGTAAGTTTTCCTGATCATCTGACAGATGTTTTCTCTTCTTTTGTTTTAGTGACTACAATCAGTATGGTGGGAACAAAAGGAAAGGTGGCAGTGGAGGAGGTGCAGGAGGTGGTGGTGGTGGTGGAAGCTGGGGTGGTAACTATGGGAGCAGAGGATATAATCAACGAGGTGGTGGTGGAGGTGGAGGAGGAGGAGGAGCTGGGGGTTACAAAGACAAAATGTCAAAGATACCAAGTGAACCTCCTTATACAGCATATGTAGGGAATCTCCCATTTGAGTGTGTGCAAGGAGATATTGATGAAATATTTAAAAACTTGAAGGTGCGTTGATCAATTTTAACATTTATCTATGTAATATCATTTACATTATCATTGTAAGGTCTTTATCACTATTAAAAGTGCACATACTGTAGTAGTCAGTATTAAAATAATCATTATGGTTCCCCTTGACACCCACACTGCCAGTGAAAATGCAGATTGTACTATGATCATCACAATCATAATATTGTTGTCACCATCATCATCATCATCATCATCATCGTCATCACCATCACCATAACCACCATGCCTCTCCTTGCTCATCTTAAAGTCATCATCATCATAACCACCATTATTATCATTTGATCATTGCCTTAATCAGCATCATCATTACTAACATTGTTAAAGTCAGTGTCATCATCATGTGATTGATCATTATTGCCATCATCATCATCATTTTCTTT
>JAAAKL020011528.1:0-13596 GCA_010016065.2 Carybdea cf. marsupialis auct. non (Linnaeus, 1758) | reverse complement strand
GTAGTTTTTACGGGTTTGGTTAATGATATAATAAAAGATTACAAACAAAGTTGTCATTACAAGACTCCAAACTCTGTAGGAAAACGTTACTTAATATGGGCCCCCTGTTACAGAGATCATGTGTTAGATTACAAGAGCGGCCCATTTTGTTTACCACAGATAAATCATGATCAGTAAGCAAATCATGATGTACTTTAGGTTCGGTTTCTCCCATTTGCCATCCTATTGTTCCATCTGGAGTCCCCCCCATTTTACTTGATGAAGGTTCTCCCCCCCCCTCTTTGGAGCCAAACCATCCAATTAACCTAGCACTCTATATTTGCACATACATTACTCAAATAGTTTGTTGGTAGCTGAAAACAATAAAACTGCACGAAATAGCGAAAACATTATAGTACTGAAAAGCTTTTTCCGTCTGACACTTCGCAGAGTAAAAAATCGTTAGAATTCTCATTGGGCCCTTTCTGCTAATCATTTAGTTCCACGGACTCTGATTGGTCAAACAACAACAATCTAGCAGAAAGACCTCTCATTGACTACGTTCTAAACACAGCTTGGTAAGTTTATTGATTTCTTCTAAATCTCAATTCTGGCGATTTTGTACTCTAAGGAGTGTCAGACGAAAAAACGAAATAAACTTTTCAGTACTAAAATGTTTTCGCTATTACACACATTATTATATATATTACATTGAAGATGGAATTCGTCTTTGGTGACATGGATATGTGGAATTTCTAAAATAGTAAGCCCCTGAAATCCTCTACATCTGGAATCCCCGCCATCTAAACCTAAATTTGCACCTCAACCTATCCCCCAGCCGAGCTGAATTTATTATCTTCCAAGCTTGGGTGGGAACTGGGGAGAACGGTATAATCAATTAAAACTTATGCAAAGTAAACTTTCATTAATTGATCTGAAGGGTGGAACGTCTTTGTAATCTTGAGTTTGGTAAGGCAGGGGTAGTGCTTACTTAGGTCGTAGGAGGTGTGTGGCTAACCTCGTTTCAGGGTCGGGTGCAAGGGAACACACGGGGTATACACACCTCATCTTTTCACAGGGCCCCAACGTAGCATTACGTTAGCCGAGGAAAAAGTGAAATGAGAAGAAGGCTTCTAGCAGGAGAATAGCTCAAATAGAAATATCATTCTAAAACTGCACAAAACAGCAAAAACATTTTGGTACTGGAATGCTTTCTTTTCTGATGTTGTGGACGGATTCCAGAACGACAAAGTCAGACCTAGCTTTACCTATTATATAGAAGCTATCATCCGCATACCATTTCGCACAGTCTGGGCTTTCAAGCAAGTGCTGCCTTCTGGCAGAGTCACATTACTTAGCAGTGCTTTTAGTTTTAGAAACTAGAGGTGGTTTTTCCTTGTAGGAGCTGAATACAGGACGGAACATGCTGCTTAAATTATCAACTAACCTCAAAGTCGTGTGTCCGACATAGCAAGCCTCGTAATGGCAAAGAAAAGAGTACACAACAATGCTACAGTTTGTGGAGGGAACACGGCCTTTGTTACATGTATAAACTACGCTTAGGGTCACAGCCCAGTTACTAGCAAAGCAACCGGTTCTTCGCATATCTCTTGATTAAGGGTACGTCGAATTTCGCGAAAACCCTTACAAATCTGTCTTTCCAACTAAATAATTGTAAGCTACTTGCATATTATCAACCTTTTGCTAACCTAACGGTGTACATATACTGGAGGGGTGAATGAATTGCTAGAAAACGAAAACTTTCCGGATACACTATCGAAAATAGCCGATAAATCAATGCATATCTGTGCCCGCGGGGTGTAGAGTGTGGGCAGGCATCTTACACGACCTAGACTCTACATACTGCTAATTCATTTAACTGTAAGTCTGCCCTTGGGTGGAAAGAAGCACAACCCTACTGCCGCAGCAGTACTTCATTGGCTATGCTGACTAGGGGCGACATTGACTTAAATGAGAGTATGGACAATTCAGAAAAGCAGATTACATAGATATAATCTGACATGACACAAAATCTCAAAACATTGAGAATGCCTCCTCGTACAAAAATTGATCTCAGCAGTAATACAACTGTCACGATGTACGTTAAGGGTCGTTTTAGAAGAATCTATTTCACGGGAGGTCTGTGCAAATAGTATCGCCTTTTAACGGCACAAATGGTATGGATCATGGTACATATCAGGCTTAACCCAATTATCAAAGCCTAAAAGCTGCCCTATTAGTACTTAGCAAGTCCCCTTTTACGCCGAGGTGGCCGAGTGGTTAGAGGTGGCCGAGTGGTTAGAGGAGCTGAGTTCCGGTGATGTGACCATATCCATTTTGTTGTAGGGCGTGCAGGGATCCTAATTGAAGGTGTCTGTTTTTAGGTTCGGACGATTATTGTAATAAGCAATATATTTTTCCTTTACTGTCTGTAGGTATCCCGTGACAGTCAACAACCGACAATCGACCTCAAAATAGTAAAAATAATTGCCTAACAAGCGCAAGATCCACAAGAAAATATGGTTAACACACAAAGGAGTTAAAGTATATGCTTTACATTTATCATGCACTATGCTAAAGTTGTAAAAACCTAAACGTTTAAAGATTGTACCATGCAAATAAACCATATGTGTAAGTATATGGCAGCAAAAATCTTAACTTTACCTTCTTCTCTGCATATATCTGTGATGGTAATACGGGTGGCGTTTTATATAAGGCAATTTTCTGGTATTCTGTCATTTTATCGTTTAACCATTTGAATTTCTCGTCCACTTTCTTGTTGACCCTTTTCATCTCCGCCTCCTCAATATGCGCATACTTCTCGTCCTGCAAAGAAACAAAACTAGTAGTACAGGTGGGTAGTACAAGTACAGATGACACACGAGATCCTACACGAGATAAGTAAGAGGGCAGGAGATCCTACACGAGATAAGTAAGAGGGCAGGCAATGCAAACGGCGTAGGTAGCCGACTGCTGTACAAGAGAGGGGGAAGGGCTAATAATGGTAGAAATCCAACTAGAGTCAATTTACCAGCAGTCTCACTGCCATGATACGCTACAGCACTTCTTAAACTAGACAAGGGCAGATCTTCAGCAAATGAGTTCTGATGATGATGTTTATTGTTACGCAACGCTAGCTATCTGAGAAAGAAGGAGGTTTAAGGTCTTATGTAGAGGATAGTGTTGGTCACGCAATTTGGCAACTGAGAGAATATGCAACATAAATCTAAAGAACGCCTCTTGTAGCTGCTAGACTGAAAAGTTAAGGTACTGAAAAAAATACTGCAGGATACATGAAGAGGTTTGTAAGGGGTCAGTTAACGCTGTAGGCCCGCGGTGGAAAACGCACGTTCTGTTCTGCTACACAGAGCGGCATGCATAAAAATTGGTTCCTGCGAAAGAGGTATAGGCACTGCCTGATACACAGGGGTACTTATGGGAAATTATATTACGGTATTCAACACCTTTCGCCTGCATCACCAATGTTTCCAAGAGTTCTCTGAGCTTGACTGCTGTGTTTTCCAGCCATACCAATTTCCCCTGGGAAAGACCCACTTGGGTTACATTGCCGCTAGTTCATCTTTTAGTGGTAGCAAATGATGGTAGCCAAAATGGTGACAAAAAAGTCCATTAAGTGGGTACTTACACGACTTGGATGTTAAGATCTAGATAGTATGATCGCCGAGCTCTGTGTTGTTAGGAGTTGCTACAATTCTACGCAAAGCCCATGTAACTTACCGTTAGATTCTAGGAAATATTCCAAAAGTTGGCAAAGTGATAACGTTTCAATATTAGTATTAGTGCTAACTTAATTTCTTGTTGTTTGGTCGACTTGGTCACTGATGTTCCTTTTGCGGCAAGCACCAGTACGAGGCTATCTGCGAGAACACTCGAAACTCTCATGGTGCATGTGCTCTCAACACCTAAAGCTAGCTCTTCTCGGGTATCTACCTGGGGCTTATTGAATTTCATACAATTTTATATTTGATATTTATTACACATCCTTTGCTCTTATTCAGATTACTGGCCTATCAATCTTCTTATTTTAATTTTGATACTGGTAACTCGCACCTCAGTACAGGACACGAAAGACATAAAAAACAAGACAAAATATAAGACACAACAAAAAAGACATAAAAAACAAGACAAAATATAAGACACAACAAAAAAGACATAACAAAGAAGACAAAAAATAAGACAAAAAATAAGACATGAAGCTTAACATGAATCTCAATGGTCGTTGGTAAGACTTCCGCCTCTACTAGCACTTAAGTACTAGTACTGCGAATCTTAAAATATACTATGATGATTACATGATTTACCATTTGGAAGGATAGGAC
Organism: Carybdea cf. marsupialis auct. non (Linnaeus, 1758); assembly: GCA_010016065.2. NCBI lineage: Eukaryota > Metazoa > Cnidaria > Cubozoa > Carybdeida > Carybdeidae > Carybdea > Carybdea cf. marsupialis auct. non (Linnaeus, 1758). The sequence goes on along the minus strand of JAAAKL020011528.1, from coordinate 9,277 downwards.
GAATAGTGAAAGAGTACGTTATCATCACAGATCTCTAAAAAACACTGGATCGAGCATCTTCCGCCTCAAACTGAGGTTCGTCGTTGGACGCCAAATTAAGTTATCAAATTAAGTTTATAAACAATGTTACGTGACATGGCGGACCTCACCATCGCTATTTAAATTTCTGGGGACTTGTACTCGTCACCACACATTTTGGCTGTTACAAACAATTGGAAGCTTGGCCCATTCAGATCAGTAGTTATCATATGGTCAAAGCTAACGTCGCGAGTACGTGGGTCATATCTTCTATTTCTATAGTATGATTTTGAATCTGATTATTTCAATCATAAAGCAATAATAAGTGACAACACGAGTTCCTTATATCTGGTATTACACGTTTTGAGCAGATTGTAAATACCATATTGTCCATGGTAAGCTTTGACCAAAACGATGAGGTTAAATCATCTTCTCTTCAGTTTTAGGCCATCATAAATGACATATGCTGAGGGATCGTGTGACGTCACGACTTTGAAAATGTTTGAATTATGGGAAAATACTTAATTTTCATGTTGCCCTAGCAGTAAGAACGTCAATGGCCAAAACTGAGAGTGTAGCCCTTTCCCAACACCGAGATATCAGCTTTTAAATTTTCAAATCTCTCTAACAAAAACACAAAAACTTATAATTTGATGCTTGTTCCTAACGTTAGGAATCAACGAATATTAACAGAGTTTTGACCGGAGACTTTCCAAATTCAAACGTCTCCAGTTCAATCACTATATACACTATAGATCCGGTATTTTGTGAAACAGCCTATTCGAGGGTATCTAGAGTCAAATAGTTTTATTTTAACAACTTTCGATTAGTGACGTCATTACTTTCCCTCCGCATTTTCCTTTGGGCTTTGACCAAAACTAGGACGTTCAATTATCTTCTTTTCAGTTATAGGCGACGTTCTCTGCTACACCTGGCTCCTAATTGGAATAGTAAAATACTGATACATATCTACCTCGAATCCAAGAAAAGAATTCAACTTTGTCTTACCTTGGCATTATACAAATCAAGTATTTTCCTAAAATGTTGAAGACTTTGTCCTAGTGAGTTAAAAGCGCTGGGTATTTCTGTGTGTGCGTGGTACCGTTCCACAACAGGCTGCCCAAACTTTTTAAGTTCATTCAATTTATCAACGTAGACTTGTTTCACTTGATTCTCTCCTTCATCGTACAGCCAGTTCTCGGTATCACCTAAAACTTTGGAGAACTTTTCCCTGTCTTCATCAGTAATGTACTTTTCATATAGATCATAGATCTTTCCTCTCATCTCGTATACATATTCCTCTACTGCATTCATGGCATCTGCCCGTTCGTTTTCTTGACGCACTTTCATTATCATCTCGTTCTAATGTGAATAAATACAAAAGAAAAAGTAGTGGGTTATAAGTCTATCTTGCAGTCTTGGGGGCAGAGCACAGGCATACGGGAAATGGTAAGGGTACAATATAAATGACAAGGACATTATCAAGTAAGGGGGCCTAGACAGTAGAGCACCCACGAAATTCTTAAAGGGAGGGGGCAGGAGAAGAGTACAATTCCAGAAGAATCGCTTTTTGCGGATGCTGGTGAAGCTCCCATAGAAAATTGAACATTTCGATGTCAAAAAACCCTTGTTTCTGCTATTTTCTGACAGTTACCACATCCTACCATCCTAAAGTTAAACAAAATCGGTCAATCTAACCTGCTAAGATTCCGTAAACAAGAGGGGGGGGAAGAGAGACCCAGTGGCCTCTCCATAACTACACTAAAGGGACTTGAGTGGGTCTCTTGACGCAACAGTTCCAAAATTTCTAAAAACGTAAACGCTGCGGCCCCCTTGTTCCTTTTTTATGCCTTGTAGGCCGTAAAAGGCGTGTCATATTCTTTCTAAATATCAAGATTTTCACGAGGAAGCCCTCAAAACCCAACAAAGGGGTAGTTAACCCCGACCCCCAATCATTATCCCAATCTCAAATGGTTAACTCCGCCGCTGTCGTCTCGATTTTCAAAACTGCACGATGGAATGAAAACTAGTAGCGCACCTCTTTCTCTACTAATCGGTTGAGCTCCGATACTGACAATTCCGGTACGCGCGGTTCGACACCCAAGTCAGTAGTTTTCACCGGTTTCTTCTGTTTCTTGGCCTTCGGCTGTTGCCCTTCAGTAACTTCCTCTTTTTTCTTCGTCTCGCCAGCTGCTGCATCCTGTAATATAAAGGACAAAAAGTACATAGATTCGTCAATCTTGTAACAGATTCTCTCTATTGAAGGTGCAAGAAAAACGGAGCAGCCCAAGAGTCCCATCCAATTCGAATAATATGCAGCTCACGTAACCTGTATTAGATTCTACCGGGCCCTCTACCAGTTTAGTGTTCCAAACTAACGCAAGACGATAATGGGCGGATGAATACATACCAACAGCTACTACATAGAGTTATTACGACTTCAGACATTATATTCCATAAATAAAGACACCCAAGTCGATCCTTTGGATCCAAACATGGAAACAACTTTAAGACAAGTACGCACATAATGCTAACTCAAAACGACTCGATAAAATAACTAGCAGCAGAAGAATAAAACATGAAGTCTTGGATTTGCTGGGTTCATAAAACTTGCAAAATCACCACCAAAGACGCTGGAAATCGACCCCTTAGCTCCATACACGGAAACAACTTCAAAGCAAGTCAACGCTAAGACTCGAAAAAGGTTCATAGAGCTTCCAAAAAGTTATCGTACTGACTTTCTCATTCGCCTTTGCAACAAAACTGGATATGGAACTCTTGCCTCCAGACACAAATGCCGCTCGACATGTCAACGAAAACGGGTCTAATGCCGTAAGACTCAGTTAGGCAACAATTAGAGGAATGAGGCCCTTTTCCTGAGTTTGTAGGGTTCATAAGATTTGCAAAAAATGATCCTACATACAACCGGGCTTGAATTAACGCTTTGCACTTAGCATTTTGCGAGGTGGTTTTTGAATCTTGAGAAAAATGCGATTTTGTTTATGAGTAAATACCCCAGTTACCAAGGAAAAATGTGGCGCAAATGCTGGATCTGGGCAAAGTGTGTAAGTCATCCAAAAATCCCACTCAGACTCACTGTTACGTGGCCTTTTCAGAGCTGAAAATGCGATCGCTCCCGGAACACCGCTCACGCCCCGCTGGGGGAGGGGCTCAGAACGCCCCCAGAACCCAGTTCCCATGACAACCGCATCCACCCGTCGCACCGTCATAGTTTTTGGGAAATGTTTTGGAAATGATAATTCGAGCCCTGAAGCTTCAAACATCGCGTTCTGCCACTGCGGAGGGAAAGTGTGACGTCACGATTTTGAAAAAGTTTGAAGTTTGGATAAAAAACTCAATTTTCATGTTGCCCTATTAGAAAGAACGCCAATGGCCAAAAATGAGTGTTGCCTTTCCCAACACCGAGATATCAGCTTTCAAAGTTATAAATCTCTCTAACAAAACCTTATTATTTGATGCCGGTTCGTAACGTTAGGATCAAAGGAACACCAACAGAGTTTTGATCAGAGACGTTTGAAATTCAAACGCCTCTAGTTAAAACACTATATACACTACAGGTCTGGTATTTTGAGAAACAGCCTTTTCTAGGGTTGGCTTTAGATATCTGGAGTCAAATCTTACTATTTCCCAAACTTTTGATTTGTGACGTCATCACTTACCCTTCGCATAAAGGAACTGCAGACGAACCCAGATGATATCACTCCAATGGACGTGAATATGTACATATATAGTGAAGGAAAACCTCTAGCTTCCTATTTCGGCAGTTTGATGTTTCAACTGGGAGTCAAACTGTAAATATTGGCGTTAGGGTTTGTATTTCAAATAATGTATATCTATATCCCTGCTACTATAACGGGGAAAAGCTATTTTTCCAATCGTAACCATAGTGATGGATGCTATGCCGAATCAACAACCGAAATCAAAATTTTAGAAGACGTTGGCATTTCAATATGGCAAATAAGAAATTCCTTTGCAAACAATCTAAGGCTTTGCCTGCGTATTTAGTTTCCGAAGCCACTTGCGCAAATGCAGCAGTAACCCTTGGTGTACACAGCTTCTAGCTACGTTTTATTACAATAGAGATTATCACAATAGAGATAAACAGGGCTCTAATTTCTAATTTCTTATACATAGTAATTACCTCTTTCGGCTTTTCTTCTACTTTATCATTTCCAGACGCTTCAGTGCTTTCCTTAAAGGAAACAAGGCGTGCATTGTGAGTGCTATTTGAAGTTACAGCAAATGCGAAATATACCGAGTGCAAAACTTTTACTGTAATACTTAATGTGTTTTTTAACTTCAGTGCCATAATTGTGCTAACTGTGCTTATTCGAAGATTTTAGTAGGGGCAACATACCAAGTAACTACCGCACAATCACATGATTGCGATTGATGTCGAAGATCTTCACTGGCATTGTTGCAGATTGTTTGCATCGATCATTAGAACGTAGTAGCGTGCTCCGAGAAGACCAAACGGGGAGTAGGAAAGTTTAAGAGGAGGAAATGACCTTTAGGTTATGGCATGGACATCTAATTATTGTCGTATGCCTATTAACAATATTTAGATTATCATGGTTGTGGTTAGAATGGTGAAGTAAGAGGGCAATGGCTATGGGATGGGCTGATTATCAAAAGGCATACGACATGATTGCTCACTCGCGAATGTACAAGTCTCTTTAAAGTAGCAGATAATGTTCGAAATCTGTTGGATAAAACAACAAAGGGACGGAATGTTGAGTTAACACGTGGTAACATTAGTTTAGGGAACGTGACTTCGGTTTACTGTTTGATGCGTCACTTGTACCTTTGACAATAATTCTACGGTGATGTAACGAGGGCTGTATGTAAAAACCAAGAACTGAACTGAACCAACTGAATAATCTACTGAACATGGAGAATTTAAATTTGTTTGGAAAGCCCAAAGAAATCTTGATGCTCTAATACAGACCGTCGGAATTTTTCGTGCTGATATTGGTATACAGTTCGGAATTGACAAGAGTGTAGTATTAGTGCTAAATGAGGAAAGTTAAAAGTAAAGTGCAGAAATCCCATCAGAAAATAATTAACATCGCTAGAAGAGGCTAACAGCTACAAATACTTGAGGGTTTAAAGTCAGGTACAGTAGAGTGCCACGTAATGAAGGAGAAAGTTTGAAGAGTATTTAAGGCGTGCGAGGAAAATTCTCGAGACCACGTTGAATATTGCGAATTTGTGTTACGCCATAAATACTTTTGGCGACGTTACTCGTGCGGTACACTGCACCCATAACTGAATGGACAAAACAAGAGTTACAAGACTTGGGCAGAAAACCTATGCTCATGCACAAGGCTCATCACCCTAAGTCATTTGACAACGGGCCTTTCTGAAACGCTAAACAGAATCATCGTTGATCATAGCTGCTGAGGATCAAGCCATCCGTATATATGCAACTAATGCGTGCATCCATAGAACACAAGAAGACAGTTCATGCCATGAGAGGGATCAAACGAAACTCACATCATCCGTAAATGGCCCAAACTTGCGCAAAAAGAGCAGAAGAGGCGTGTTGGGGACAAATGGCATGAAAATGAACCTCAATGTGTGATGGAAAACGATGATTTTAAACTTTCATAGGATTCAAGTGTCCACAAATACATCGTGCAATGCAGGCAAGGCATCCACAGGTGTTGGTTATCGTCAGGAGAGAAAAGATGTGCCCAGTGATCATTGAGTAAACATAACATGAAGTTTCAAAGTATCAAGATCTTAAACGTGAACTACACAACATTTGGAAGATGAAAGCTACAGTTACCCAAACTGTAAAAGGATCACTAGGAACAGCACCCGTATCACTTAAAAAGAGCAAAGAAGGCAAAATGATGTGACAACATCTATTGACCAGTGTCACATGATATAACAGCAACACGAGAACGAGGCTGTATGGAGGATGCAGTGATGGTGCAAGACAGCCCTACCGCTGACGTTGTAACTTCTATTGACGTCACCGTCAAAAATAAAAAAGCCATCTTGATATAAATGGAACATTTTATACAAAAGGAGGGAGAACACGCCAGCAGCCGAAATAAAGTACGCTCGGTAACTGAAAGAGTTCGTTCGCAGAAAAAGAGATTACCAGAAGATGTATACCGGTCGTCCTGCTTGAAAAAGATTCCGCCAAATCCACAATTCAAAAAAACGGAAAGATGTGGCGAGTCGATAATTGTAGACCCTCTTAAATCTCATATCGAAAGAAATTTGGACATTTTTTTATGTATTATAAGTCTGTGTAAATCGTTAGATATATATTTGGTTTATGTATAGATTTTAATTGATTAAATAAGTTTGGTTTACATTATTATACATATATATGGCGATCTTAGCACATCCCGGGCACATGACAACCTGATCTAGGCACGCGATCTACTCAACACAGGTTGGATATTACGGAGGGTCTTGGAACTCCATGGAGACTTGCTGTCACTGGACAATTCCGTCAACAGAGTGATAAGCGTGAAATTTCATAATAATAATAATATACAAATGGACCGTACAACCTCAATTTCAACAGTTTTCTGGTTGCAACTAATCATGTTATGTTATCATGTAATGTAGCAAGTACACGTGTGATATTCATATGGTTATCATTTAGGAGCAGTATGAGGCTGCTTGGCACCAGACCACTGATCTCAAAAATACAAACACTGGATCGAACATCTTCAGTCTCGAAGTGAGGTCAGTCGTTGGACATTTTCGGCCCCATCAAACAAAGCTTATAAACAATGTTACGTAACTTGGCGTAACTATTTTAACTTCTGGGGACTAGTATTCGTTACTACACTTTCTCACAGTTAGAAACAATGTGACGGTCGATCCAGTCTTTTTGAGAGATCCGTGACAACGACGTGTGTGTATAGAGGCAGGCCAGCAACAATCTTATTGTGAATTTCTAGCACACGGTGTTCTACTTATATTTTACGTGCATATAATACTTGTGGCCTACTACTAATATACTATCTGTTCCTGGCAGGTTGAACATCTCAAAGGAGAGTATGCGATCCATGTAATAATGCTTCTTCTGGGTAAAAGTAAGGAATGTGTGTTAATTTCTTAGCAAACCTGGCCGTAGGAAAAATGGATACAGTTTGAGGTATTCTATAGGGTCGCAAAGTTCATCATAGACGCAACTACAGGGGAGGGGGGTCAGGGTCCCTCCAGTAATTCAGGCTCTCAATGTTTTCATGGTTTTTGCTGTTCCCTTTTACAGCGAAAATATTTGTAATGAACCTTTTTGATGTTCTGGACTCCCTCCCCCCCAACAATGTTTTGGTGATTACGCTACTGGCCAACCCATACCCTTGCCTGTCTAATAAAAAAATGCGTCGGGAGAGGGCAGGGGAGCCACATAAATAGTCACGCACAAACTTGATGGTACAATAGCCTTCTTAAGCTGTCGTTATGTTGACGTGTTGTTGTACTTTTCGGTTCTCTGTTAAACCCAGCAATATCATGTTACTTTGATCAAGTTCAGTACGGTAAATTTAAGCTTAACTGATCTTAGGTCAGGCTAGGGCTTTGTTAGATCGGGGCACGTTTTGCTTTGTTCCACTTGATCAGAATACACCTGTATTTACAAACATGCACAATCAACGTAATGCATCATCTAGAGTAAAGAGAAACTACTAACTTCGCTAGGTTTGTTTACATCGCCGTTTTCGTTCGTGTTACCACTTTCCGATGTGTCCATCGGTTCGCCATCCTGGGGCGTCTTTTCCGTCTCCTCCGGCTTTTCAGGTGTGGGCGGCGGCGTTGGTAGTGTCTCTATCATTGTTGCAGACGATATAGTAAAGATACCGTGAAGATTAAGACGCACGCGGACTTTGACTTTAGCAGCCTCTCCAGAACTTGTAGGTTTGACATCCTTTATCAAGAAAGAGCCTAAAAATGAGGGATACATACAGTTGTCTCCTCTTCCTGAGCAGTTCCTTCAAAACAGGAAGTCGTCGACTGGTCTTCACGGTAAGAATAGTACCTTCCTAATTAAAGGTTGGCTATTGTAAAGTTTAGTAATGTTACACTGCATAAGATTATATAACAGAAGGGGGTATTGAGGGATATTTTGCATTTTGGGGGCTTTTAAAGTAAAAAAGAGGGCGCACCGATACTAACTACATCGACCGGATTTTCTATATTTTGAGACAAGAATCAGGTATAAACATTCAGATGGCGGGTACATGTATTAATAAGAATAGCAGCATACTGCAGTCAAAAATAACCAAAAGAAGGGTATTAATAGGGCATACGGTGATGATTTTCCTGACCGTGGTTACATCTAAAGCATTGCTACCGTGAAATCTGTATCAAAGCTGTAAAAGCCGTGTTGTAATGCACCTTTATAGGTATTCTCTTCTGCAAGGTTTGATTTGGGTGATAAGTAATAACTTGAACAATTAGGTAGGGGCCATTGATGTAAACGGACTCAATCAAAACGGGTTTACAGGGGCATGGAGTGAAATGGGTCGGTATGTACGACGATACACCAGTTTATTCACTTACGCAGAGCTTTGCCCGCGAAGTCCCTTAATGTCACTAGCCACTTTTTAATCCCTCGAAGCTTCAGCCGTTCTCTATGAACATCAACAACAACTTGGCAATTAGTAATGGGGAAAAGACCGTATCTTCATTGACGAACCTTCGTGCCTGGCGTGGACACCAGAATAAGTCTTTGGGGTCACAAGAATAAGCATTTCCTTAACAAAAATTTCCTTCACAGGTGACTTGCCTTTGCAAATCATCTTTTTCTCGATCTGGTGGCTTATTCACACTTAGCCATTCCTGATTCACACTTTTCACATACCACTGTCATTGTAAGTCGTATGCAAAGAGAGCTCCAAAACTTTTACCCTGAATCATCTGGCAATTTCGTTGTTGCTTGCCTAGTGAAGCTAGGCATCGTCAGTTCTCATATGGCATTTCCTCGATCTACCTTCCTATCGCAGATTGATGATAGCCATTGCACATCCTTGTCATCACATCACTACACCCAAGTATGCTGAGCTCGACACCTCACACCCTATACTTCCCATCTGTTTAATAAATTGATCAAATTCATATCCTAAGATAGGTAAAACTTTACATTTCCCCTTCATACGATGCAGGTCTACGAGATGTATTTTTTCTAAGGCATGCAGGTCTACGAGATGTATTTTTTCTAAGGCATGCAGGTCTACGAGATGTATTTTTTCTAAGGCATGCAGGTCTA
>JAAAKL020011527.1:0-13597 GCA_010016065.2 Carybdea cf. marsupialis auct. non (Linnaeus, 1758) | reverse complement strand
CAACGAAGGCAAAATTCGAACATGCTGATCTGAATGGAAATGTATTCACCTGATTTCTTATCTAATTCATTGTTTTGAACATCAGTCTATGTATCATCCTTTGATCCGGAACTGTGCTCAGCTTGGCACAGCCGTTTTGGATTCTCTTTTGCTAGCTTAAATCATAATAAAATAAACTATATTTCACAAGTAAGTAGTTTATATAAGATCAAATGAAAAGTAGGAAGATTTTATGCAACTCTCGAGTTGAGTTTTTTTTTGTGAAGTAAGCACTTGGAGGTGAATCCTAACTTTGGTCGCTCACCTAAACAGCTGAAAACAACGACTTTCATTACATTTTTTTATGCATGCTCCTTATTTTATGGTCAAGACCAAGGGGCTCATGCAGATTTACCAGTTATTATTGCACTAACTGTATAGTATGCAAAACTGTCCTAGACAAATCCCTAGTCTCCACAGGCCTTTCTACATAACTGATTCTGCTGTGTAGAGTGTAGGGGGTTGGTCATTTGGGGACTCCCTCTGCAACATCGCAACGATCCCCCCCCCCCCATGGTATTGATCTTGATTGTACTTCTAGTACTATTCCTTGCTAGTACAATGGTGAAAACGTTTGGATATCCGAGCTATAGTTCATTAGATTTCGACTTTCGTGTCTATCACTGTAGTCGTTCATCACTGGTCAACACTTACGTTCGACTAACTTTTGTTTCATTTTTTATTGTGCCTTCAAATTTAGGGGTTTTCTTGCAGTAAACTCTTAAAATCTATATCGTGAAATAAAGTACATAATAAAAAGGGAGAAAAGCATTATTTCGTTTTACTCTCAAGAAACTTTTGGTAGAATTTGTTTCCAAAGTTAGCCTTTTGTAATGCAGGCTTGGATCGATTTTTCTGATCACACTACAACTTTTCAAATCAAACTTTTTAGCAAATCTGCCCATCAAAATACCACTTTTTGATAACAGATAAAATAAAAGTAAAAGTCAGAAAGCTTCAAGCCTCGAACAGCTACGCTTGGGAAATGACAGGCAAACGTCTGCTAGGAGCACAGAGAAGACATATGTCTGCTCTGTGGATAGAAGGCTCCAAAAGTCCCACCCCAAGGAAAATAGTGTTTGATGGCTTCTCTTTCTCTATTTTTCATTCCGAACAAATCGAAAATACATTGTAAGCAAGCAGTTATGCAAGGCCTACGTTTTCAAGCATGAAAATTAAGACCCTGTTGACACATGATGCGGGTCGAGACGGATTCGAGACGGATTCGGCTTAATATGAATCCGACTCTCCTTCTAAGCTGTTTCGGCTACGGGATCAAATTCACTTTCACCCGCAGTTATGCATGCGGTTTGAATTAGGTGTTGGGTATGCGCGAAAGTATAAGGCGATGAAGGATACTGTAGGTTGCTTTTCCCTCTATTATTTTTCTATAGACCCTAAATACTTTGCTTACTTAGATACAAACGTACAAGTCATCCTTCCGATAACAATCTATTCATGCTTGCTATTCATCTTATTCATGCTATTCATGCTTACAATCCCCTCTCTGTTTTATCTCTAGAAACAGAGTTTTCCCACTTCAGGACAGCAGATGACAGTGCCCAGTACCTCCAAGATCATGGCAGGCAGGCTCAGGGTTGGTTTCAAGTCATGACCCTTGGATTGTGAGTCTGACACTACCATTATGCCACTACTGCATGAGCAAGAGAATGACCATCAATAAGCACCTGTATATTACTTCTACTTTAAAATGCATCAACAGTCTACTGATTTGGCTAACATTTAAATTCTAGGACCAATAATAATGTGTTAAAAACCTTAACAACTAGCCATGTTACCATTGGTTTAAAATAAAGACTATCAAAGCACAGCACAAAATGTTTCTTTTTTTTGTAATCAAAAGCATGCAGCAGCTATGGATGGTAAACTAAATGATGTTCCACTTAATGACTCCAACTACAATCCCTAACTAATGAATTTCAATTCTACAACAGTCTGAATGCATCTGACACTTATTTCCCCTGTGTAAATGGCAGGTGTTTGGATGGTGACATTGTCTCCATCAATAGCCTCTGGTCAGAAAACACAGCCCTTGAAGCTACGAATGCCTTTGATAAATTATTCCATTTTGACAATCCCATCTAACATATGCAAGAAACACAAATCTGTACTAAAACAGGAAATCTCACAGTTTGATTTTTTAGACAATTTCAGTCAGAAGCAGGTGTTCTTAATTCAACATAGTTGGTTGTCTTTTAATAGCCAGTTCACTTAATCTTATCTGATGACTATTTGACATAATCTCTGCTCATTATTCAAACTGCAATTAATAGCAATATGTTTTCACATATGAATAATATGATGTCAGAAGGATCTCTGACCCTGATTACACTGCTGAGGTTCAAGGTGGATAGAGTTTTCTTTCTACTAGGGTGTGTAGATGTAATTGGACCTACTTCCATCCACAACTCTGCATTCAGGTTGAATTAGCCAAATTTATAGATCATCTTGTACTGCTAAAAGCTGCTCTGTGATGAAATTTTAAATTACATGACTGTGATTGACATATCGATATTGGGCCCAAAAAATGTGAGTGGACATCTGTACAAAATTTACATGTTAGTGCTTTATTTTTCGTGTGGTTAAATCAGATTGAACCTAAACTACCCCACTTTCATACCACGTCCCAAAAAGGTATGGATAGCTAATCCCAAAATTATTGGATCCAGCAAATCCCAAGTACATGCAAAATTGACCACTCCAGGTCTTTGTATAGGCCCATTCACATCTATACCCATGTAAACAGGGTCTCTATCAAACATAAACTTTTGTGGAAAAAATGTATATATTCAATATACTCAAAAAATAAAGTCGTACAAATTAACAAATACAAGCTTCCTCATTTGAAATCCCCAATTTAAGAAAAGAGAAGTATCTGACTTAAATCTTAAAAGCTAACAGTAGAGCTCTTACCGTTCCAAGAAGGCATTTGCTTTCACGGACAGCACCAAGGCATCCACAGAATCCTGTCAGCATCACCACAGCACCAGCTGCCATCAACAATGCTGATGGGATCTTGAAAGAATATTCTCCCATAAATGTGTTGTAGCTTCCAGGGTCAACATAAATCCAAATTCCAACACCCATGGCTGCTAAACCAGCAAGCTAAAACAGTGAAAAAACAAGGAGTTTTGAGTAAGAAGTGAAGAGCACAAGTGCTACACCATAAAAATGGTTGGAAAGGCAATCTGCATTGAACTTCCACCCTTAGTGTAGTGTTGTTTACTACACTAAGCATTGACTTACTAGGATATGGGATGACAAAGTATTAGTGCAATGATAATGATGATGATGCAGTTTTAACGCTGTGCAGTCCCCTTAGCAGAGGCTAAGGCACTGCCCATGTACATGGAACTTCATGGGAGCATAGATCACTTTAAGACTGGATGCCCTCCTGACGTCACAAATGGCCCTTTCAGGACTTGAACCCTGACCCTCTTGAACTGAAGGCAAGGAACTTATCCACTAAAAAACGATGGTGCGGCGGCAACATAAAATGAATGGAGATATGAGGAGGGGAGTCATTGATGGCATTTGAAATTGAAGAGGAGGGAAAGACAGTGAAAACAATAATTAAATTCTGAATAAAGATGAAGCAGGATGCTGCAAGGATTGCCATACAAATGGAAAATGGGAAAGATGCAGAGGAAAACAAAGAACATGGATTGATTGATTGTTAGGTTGGAGCTAAAAGTGAAAGGTTAGGTTGCTGTGTGGTGAGATTTGAGATCGACTTCCCAGATAGTCAAATCAACTACTGCATTATTTACTGCAGTGTTTAACTTGCCGTAATCACAGTTGGAGATCCCGGATTTGATTCCTGCCAGTGTTGTACACATTTCAATTTACTTGAGTTCTATACTATGTATTTCATGATTGCTAGTGTGTATGCCTGAGAAAGAAAGCAAAGAAAGCAGACTTCTGATTACATTTTGCCATTTGCTCGATCACCTATAAAAATACTAAGATTCCTTTTTAACTTGAAAGGTATGACAGATATGCTTATTACAAGTACCAACAAGGTATTTGTAGCCACTCCCTACACTCAATTATCTTTGTACAATTGTGGGAATATTTCCAGTGTAAACACAGCAACAGGTCTAGAGCCTATGAGGCATGTTTAATAAAAATACCCATAATATAGTATAGCATTAGTACATTCAATATACCGTACACCAGGTAAAACATTTTGCATGTATATGGTGTTTTGGCTTAACAACACTAACTAAGGCTTTCCATTTCTTTTCCTTAATATCTGACTAACATTTACTTTCATTAAAAAACCATTCATGCAGCTTAATCAAATTAAACCATTTATTACTAAAACCATGTAATAGGGACTCAAACAGGCACATGATTCATCCCTTCCCATACGTCAAAGTGAATAGCATTGAAAGGTCATTCATGTAAACACAAAGGTTCTTTGTGATATCTGAATTTGAGGAGGAAAAGGGCAACAATTTGACATACTTCATTGACTTAATTAATGGAGCAAATCAAACCACCCAGGCATAAGAATATGACAATGGCAATAGACCATGAATAATGGAATACAATTTCTATTCTTGACTCGAAATGACAATTAACTTGCAAGGGACAAGTGACTCATAAGAAAACCGAAACTAAACTTTTCAAGTTTGAGTGGGTAGATATGACTTAAGAAGCATTCAGGTTAACACTAATGCCATCAAAGCATGAATCATTCAGTGGTGTGAAAAAACTTTATTACTGCAAAACATCTTCTATCTCGGCATCATATCCATCTACCTATCTTGCAAAGAAACCTAAAAATCCCACATAAAACAAATATATTGATTGGAAGTTTTAAAACGAGTAAAAATGGAACTCTTGTGAAAGTAAACAACTATATATTAGTATTCCCTTGGTTGTATAAACAATGCAAGCACCTAAACATGTCTAGAAAGAAGGATGCACTGCACAAAATCTCACAGAATGAACCTTGTTAAAATATGCTTAGAATCAATAACAGTGAGATATTTATTGTAAACGGGTTTATTCATGTGAAATTGAGTGCAAATGACTAAAGGATTAAAAGTTTTAATGTAAGAGTTAAAAATGAGTACAGTGGCAGTGACAACGATGACTACATTTATGATGATGATGATGATGATGATGATGATGATGATGATAACGATGAATGGGAAGGGGTATAAGGATGAAAACAATGTTGATGAAGTTGTAACATCAACAATAATGATACTAACAATTATGATTATAAAGAAACTGATGATGACAATATTGGTGATGAGGGGAACGGTGGTCATGATGATGATCACTAAAACACGTACAGTTCAGCATGTATACTGATGCCATGTTTGACTATTTACTTAGACCTAAAATGACTAGAGAATTTGGAAACAAATATTGTCTTACTGGATATATACCTCCTTACAATCCTTATCAACCAAAAAGGTATTACAAAAGGAGAATAAAACAGGGTAGACTTAAAGAGGAATTGGGTGATTTGTCAAGGCAAGGGAAAATTGAGAATCTACATTTAATGTTTACTGCTTATGTTCGAACTGCACCCTTCCATCTAGCATTCCAACTCTCATGACTCCACATCTGATTCTCTGTGCTGATATCCCTTATCTAAGAACCATTCTTGTAAGTTCTCACATCGGTTTTCAAAAAATGCAAAATGCAACACATTAAAGGCACCTGTCCACAGACTTATACCCCTCTTCTTATCATCTGATGATGCAAACCATGGTATTATTATTCTTTGCTCAATAAAAGGCAGGTCTGCCATTTCAAGGTATTGGGTTACTTTAAAAGGAGTAGAAATAAAAAGAAAACAGAAAAATAGATATAATTTGAGACAAAAAATCAATGACTTCCAATAAGATGGTAGCTGACATTAGATTTAAAAGTGTAACGATCATAAGTAGGAAAGGGGGGCTTTTCTGCCCACATTTTAGATATGAAATATCTTGGAGAAGTGTTTCTGGGCACTTTCAAGTTAGAATCTTATTTATGTATTTACCACGGGTCATCACTACACCTGAATTTAGACTTCCCACAAATTTGGAAACATAGTACCCCAATGCCCCCAATCCCAGATGAATATGCTGGTTGCAACTGTGGGCTTCATGCATGGCTGTCCCTTAACCTCCAACACACCCTTAACTGTATTAACAAATATATTTTCATATGATACCGTGGAGGTCAAATTCTGAGAACCTGTCAAACCTATAAACAATGACCACCAGCAGAATTTTTTTACCAGAGGAGTCTTCAAAGACAGTGAACTTGTTACTGTTAAAATGACAAAGGAACCATAGGCTTCTATTTCATGAAAACAATGAACATTGAAACAGCAGACTTTAAAAATTCTGTGTTACTTCTAGTTCAAGACAGCTAGAAGGGAACTCCTGCACTGAGAAATTCTTAGAAGAAAGCATTTTTCTGAGAATTCTATTCCATATTCACTCATCAGTGGATGCTCATAATTATCAGCTCCTACTTTACATCAATCACCTTTTTGTTGATGTTGAAATCATGGATCTTATATTTAAGGCTGATAAACAAGAAAGTGCTGCATATGCAATGAACTTAATGTTGCTGGGTAACAAATAGGGTGCAAAGATAGATATATTATCTACCTTTTCCTTGTTTTTAATCTTGTATATGCTCCATCGAATGCAAACAGTTACTACTAATACCACTATTGCCACTGATACAACTATTGCCACTAATACCAATATCACCACTTATACCATTATTGCCACTAATACCCCCTGTTATTTAGTAAAACCCTTCTCAATAAACAATCAGGACCCGAGAGGCATTACAGTCAAGAACACTGTAAAGTGTAAAGACATTAACTATTAAGTTCTAACATGTAGTTTGCAAGTTGCTGGCTAACGGAAAAGGGGTCCCTTCTTTTGTTTCTTGTAAACCACCTGTGATGTAATACGCAAGGAAGCTCAGTTATGTAGTCATAGGAAAGGTTAGACAGACTCATTCCAACCTTAATACTTCACTAAAACATACAAAGAGCAACATAAATCTCACTACAGCATGCAAATTTGCAGAACTCATGAAAAGGTGAAAAATTGATGGAACGTAGCTTCTCAGTAACTTTAGACCCTTTAAGAAAATAAGATCAAGCTCTGTTTGGCTAATGTCATTGCAATGGCACAGTAGAACCATCTGATGAGCTAAAAGATTCAGAAATGTTTCAATCAGCAAGGCTTGGTTAATAAAATTTTAAAGAGACAGACTCAAACTACATCTTACAAAAAGAAAATTGCTTATGTCACACAAAATTTTACAGAGACCAATTTGTCACTTGGTGATAAAGTCCTGCATCCATTAAATGGCCATAACATAGAGTGCAATTACAGTGTATTCTAATCACAGATAATAAGTGTTTAATTCCGCAACAGACTGCTGATTTGCTATATTCATAAAAGACGATTTTATACATTCACCTATAAAATGCAGTGCAGAGAAAATATAATCACAAGTTTGCCAGAGATATAATACTTGTTTTCGGAGGTTCTGGATTTCTTAAAGCATGTGCTAATTCAGCTGTCGGTTTATTGTAGGGAGACAACAGCAGAACAATGCTCTGCCCAAATTAAAAGCAACGGTGCTACTAATCATCGATAATATCACACCTGCCAGTGGCATAACATACACCACTCAGCACAATTCTGTTTTATGTAGAACAGAGTTTATTAACAGTTCATATTTATATGAGCTTTGAATAACTTAAGGATGCAACTTTTTGAGTACAATGGGGGGTACATGTACCTTAAATATAGATTTGTAAACAAACGCTTCCTGATCCATTTATATGCTTCATAAACACCCTTTTTCTTCCAAGCTGTGAAATTCTGATCACGTTACCTTGGAGGCACATATCCACAGATTTGAAAACAGTATGACCCAGTGAAGGGCTCATGTTTTTGTTGCATTTATCAATCATCTCATTTGCGTCGCAAACCAGATACCAGATAACATCTTATTTGCATCACTGAGATAAGAGATTAATTTATCGCCAATAAAATACAATTTATCAATACTGATAGGGATCTATGGTGTGGTATATTAGCCTATTTGCCACCTTAGAACTTCAGGTGAAGGAGTGGTCTGGATACATCAATATATATCATGAATTTAACTCATGAACCCCTTTTGGTTGCTGTAGATAAATATAACCTACCATATATGTCAGACAACATGAAGTTGATAAGGTTACCACTCTGCACAAACTCTTTTCTCCTTGGTAACACACCTTAAGCAACTGATGCCAAGCACGGCGGGTCATCATGTCTGGGCAATGTTTATTGAGCATTTCTAAACCAACCGCGTGAGAATTAGGCAGATGAAAACAATATGAAATTCGTGGTCATATCTCGCAGAGATGCATTCCTATTACAGTTCAGTATACATATAATTCCCCAGCGTGGGATTCCGATTGCTAGCAGTTAGTAGAATGGGATACCATGGCGTTACGGATGACTCATCACAAGTTTACTGCTTCCATCTAACGAAATATTTGGATTCTGAGTTCAGGTAACGTCTCGGGATAAAATCATCACGCCATTGATCAGAAGTTCTTAATTACACACAACGGTACATCGGTATTGTTTGATATTATCAAGTCCACATTCGCATGTTGTGTCCAATTGCATAATGATTTTATGACAACTTAATGCCAAATTTCCCAACCCCATACAAGAATGTTAGCAAAGTCTATCAGCTCAGCTCTTGGTACCCAACATCCAGGTACATGGAGCGTCGCGGAAAGGATGACATCGCTTGAGGAAATCCGATGAAGGCATACAAGAAGCTTGCTCTGTTATCTGTGATACTCACATGAAGTCGTCCTGTTATAAGGGCTGCCATCGTTTTATCACGGCAGTTCGGCTATGAATTGCAGCAGGAAATGGCAAGAAAAAAAACCTTAGTGACAAAATATATGTACCGGTCTTTCGGGCATTAACAGGGAGATGGGTTTGCTCTGAAGTAGCCTTCTTGTTTGATAAATAACTCAAAAAGGTCCCGAAGAAGCTTTACCCATAATCTGATGTCTGTATGCTTCGATCAAGCGGCGTGTCTCGATGCACTTAGCTGAAATCGGCTGTTGTCATATTAACAAGCGAAAGTCTCTTAGTCATAACAAGAAATAGCCAGCTTGAGAATGAACGACAGAAAACGAACATCAGAGTCTATATGACACAATCTAACAAGGTTAAAAGACCTACGAGTCTTTGCCCTGTTCAAACGGCTCCTACGGTACAGAAGTAGTTAAATAACAACTCACCCAGAACACCAAATTGAAGGAAAACAGGAGATATTTGACGCATTTGATTCCGCTCGAACCCGTACCCATCTTGAGTGCTAGATCAGGTAAACAGTCCGGCAAAAAGTTGGATTTCCGTAAGTTAGGTAGGAAGACAAGGTGTTTCAATAGCTCTGTTTTCCTTCTAGAATATAAGCTACAAATAAGATCGCCTCTCCTTGTGTACAGTCTTAGTTATTCCTCCTTCAATGACACAGTGGGTATCAATCATGCAGCAAAAGATTCGATCTGGAACATAACTTTCCCAAATTAATCCAATGATTTCTAACATGGAGCACAGGGAGCCGATACGTTTGTTACTCCTCTATTTAAGAAAGAAACAGTAATGACAACTTAAGATATGACGTCATCAAACCCCCCTTTCAGGGTAGCATCAGCAAAGCCCTTTCAGGGTTTCATCGTCACAATTCTAACCCATCCATCAAACAGCAAGGAACGAAACATAGAGACTCGACACAAAGGAAATAGTAGGTATATTTGTTCAATAGAAAAACACTGTTCATACGAAGGTCTATATTATGTTCGAACGATCGTCATCCCAAGGCACATTGCTACAATGACTAGGATTCCTAAAGTATCCTCGAAAAGAGAGCACTTGAAATAATTAGATCTTAGAAAAGAGGTGAGAAGTAGTGAATATGCTGCCAAAGGAACAGGGAATAAAAATGCTGAACAGATGTTTCTACAGAAGTAAAGAAATATCACAAATCTGATAACTGAACTTTTGTGCTTCAACCCTCTACTTTTTTTTTCTTTTTAAATCCTTCGCTCAATGCAAGGCAGGGGTGCCACTTCAAGGTATTGAGTTACTTTGAAAGAGGTAGACATAAAAAAAGGAGAATAATAGATGTTATTTCATACAAAAAGATTTCCAAGAAGATGGCGATTGATATTACATTTAAGTGTTGAGATCAAAAGTAACAGGAAAGCACTCTGAAGATAGAGATTTCCAGATCTTGTCAGTTCTAGGGAAGAAACTGTTAGCACTAAAATTTCTGTTAATCTTATTAAAATGGGTGGAAGTTATTTGTTACTTTGCTTGCAGTTCAATGATTTTAGGCACCATAGCACGCTCCAAAAAGTAAGGGGACAAAATTTAACTGCGAACATTATCGCTTCCATTTAACTACAGGCGGTATTGAACCTGGATTCGAGTAGCATATACCTATCAATTTTGGGCTGTGAGATCATATGAATAGTGACGCAGGGTATTTTAGCAGCACAAGAAATTATACATTCATATACTTTTGCCAAAATGTGTGGGTAAGACAACCTTGCCTCCTTTCGCTGTGGCCCTTGGTTTTACTGCATCCCTTCTTTCAGATTTGAAATGATAATAAAGAAATGGATTATACAATGATTCTATGATAATGTAATGAACGCCGTCATCTACTCGCTGCAGCTCTAGGTCGATTCGCTGGCAGTGCTTGCAGATTCTACAAAAAATCGAGACCAGTTCATCATATTAACATTATTTATTCCCGAGATCTATGAAAACGCTCTTACCCCAGAGTCCTCTCAGTAGAATTCATTTATAACCTATTACGTAATTTGTTTATACGGCCAACAGATTTGATGCGAATACAAGTCAAAAAGGAAGTAAAGAGAGATTAGCATAGAATCTTAGCCATACCAGTTGATTACTGTTATCAATTCTTAAATAAATGTTGCTTGAGAAGATAGGATTTAAACTGATAAGTTTTGAAAAGGCATAAGAGAAACAGAAAATTTTGAGTAGATACTAGAGAAGTAGAAAGGTATGTCACCATCGGGATTCGAACCCTTGACCCACCCATTCGCGGCTTTCACTCTATCAACTGAGTTGGGTTAACCATAGTAAATAGATTAGATCAGTTTATTTACTCTTGGTGAACTTAGCTAATAATTTGATCTGTTACTCTAGTTACCACTTCAGCCCCAATATTCCACCTCTAGTCCCGTTGGTGACATAACTTGTGTATCTAGAATCTGTTCAAATTTCAGCCATTATGAAGTTATGAAGTCAAGATGACTAAAGAGGCATTTTTTTGACTCAAGGGGTACATTTTGACCGATTGGCCATCTTTTTGTTGCTAAAAGGGCACTTTTTGCTTATCGCAAAACATTGGAGGGGCACGTGCCCCCAGTGCCCCCGGTTCCTACGTCCCTGACTACACTACATAAAATCTCTATTAAAGTAAATCTACCTCTACGTTTAAAAATCTCACCAGTATGATGAGTTTCTTCTCTGTGTCCCCAACATTCTCAAGTGCGCACTTGAAGATACTGACATGTCGGTGATTTTGATCGTACGCTAATAAAACGTGAGTATCACTAACTACCGTACGCAAGGGAATCATTCATGGGGAGCAGACACGAATGGAGGCTAGTAGACATTTCTTTGCGGGGAATCGGGCGTCCTCTTAATAAAATTAAAAATTTACCGAAAAAAGGCCGTAATGCTTTAAGTAATCGCATTCTGCCCTCAAAGGCAATAAATTTGGCTCATATATATGTTCATGATTCCTTAAGAGGCATAGTGAAGCGCTCTCCTGCGCCCCCCCCCCCGTACGTCAGTAGCGTTACTACTTTAAATCGAACTCCTGTGGATCGGTGGATTGATTTGTTAGGCAGTCCCAGTACCCCTGGAGCGATTGGTTGTGTCATTTACAAAGCCTTTACGTTACCAATTTCCCTAGTTCATTTAATGAGCGGACCATTTTCCGTAACTAGCTGCCCGACGAGGGAGGGTCAACGGTGTTATGCAACCTTGACATTTCCTGACATGCCACAAAAGTTTAGTAAAGATGCTCAACAAAGTTATTATTACAGTTTATTATTAAGAAAATAAATCAAAGCGAAGTATATGAAAGGAGTTCCCAATATCTCGTATTTGTGCGGCCACTACAACATCAGTTTATTGAACATGACCGTACGCACGACACAAAAATATTGTCTTCCCGCCAATAAAAACCAACTGACTTTGACCTGGTCGATAAATTCATCAACGCTTCGATCAATTCAAACGATTTCATTGTCAATGATATAGTACTTGTGTTTGTCACTTTTTCCCTGTGCTAGTGAGTCACCACCTATCAAGGCTAAAAGCCACTCGAGGACAAGGGTTAATGAGATGGGTAGACCGACAGATGAATGAACCCAGGATCTCCCACTCCGAAAGCGAAGGCTTTACCATTGCACTAAATAGTGCAATGTTAAAGTCGACAATCCGGCTAGTCGATCCCGAATTCTTACCACCACCAGCAGCCTTATTTTTGTTTCGCTATTAGCTTCAGCACTGCCATTTCATATATATATATATTTATATATGAATAACATTTGATGACTTATGAGGATGGTTATGACGAGGGTTTCTTGACTGGTGATTTGAAGATGTCCATGTTGTAGTCCTCCGGGAAGCAATCTTGTGGCAACTTGTTCCACAGATAAGAGGTTCTTTTCATGGAAATTCTGTTTGATATGAGGCATATGGAGGAAGGAAGAAAAATTCTAAAAGCTGGCTACTAAAAACAGCAGAGAATCGTAGGTATCCAGCATAACTAACGATAGGTTTGACAAGATGCTAGAGAAATAGTAAAATTATGTCACCAACGGGAATCGTAACCGTGTCCCACGAAATCGAGGAGCTTGTTGTTTGATTTGAGAATCCCTCGCCAAAGGCAGTTTAGCACGAGTTTCAGGATTATTTAGGCCTTATGTATTCTCAAGAACAAAATATTTCTTTTCCTTACAGCAAAGCAGTACAGAATAAAAAACTTAATGTCATGACCCTCTATTGATGGAAGCAGGAAATAGCTTATCCTAATGGTTTCCTTTCGATCTAGAGACCTAAGGTTAGAAGTCATAAGCCGTCTGATGACCTTTCCATTAATGGTAATTGTGGTTAGCATAAATAGCACTGAAACGATGAAGCTAAAAAGGCAACAGATGTGAGAAGCTACTTTAACCTCCCCATTCTACGAACTTTGATGACATCATACATGAATGCTGTAGATGATGCCGTGTCACAGATAACTGCTGGGGATAGTGTCGTATCAAATATACTGCTGTAAATGGTGCCATTTCACAGGTGAATGCTATAAATGATGCCGTGACATAGATAAATACTGGAAATGGTCCTGTATCACAGATAACTGCTGGGGATAGTGTCGTATCAAATATACTGCTGTAAATGGTGCCATTTCACAGGTGAATGCTATA
>JAAAKL020011525.1:0-13598 GCA_010016065.2 Carybdea cf. marsupialis auct. non (Linnaeus, 1758) | reverse complement strand
AAGTGATTGTATAAAAAAAAAGAAAAAAAAAAAAAAAGAAAGAAGGGGAGGGGGGGTTGGGGGGGGGGGGGGGGAGGAAGAGGGGGGGGGGGGGGGGGGGGGGGGGGGGGGGGGGGGGGGGGGGTACAAATAGAGCAATCGGATACTGACGTTTCGCATATGAGAAACGCTTTCTCATCTTGATTATCATAAAATCTGGCGAGATAAAGTCTAAGTGTGTTTTAACTTTTTCTTACATTAGGCAAAACTACGGCTCGTGTTCTGAATAAATTCTTCCGAGATAATATCATACAAAAGAATATATCAGCTTGTTCGGTTATTTCTTAACGCTCCTAACTTACGATACCATTAGACATACCGTATTGGGGTACGATTTTCGTTTGCAAGATTCTTAAAAAGGTGTGGGGTTTCCCTACCCCACAACTCCATTTCCTATCATTATTAAAAATGCCTTGCATGTATTATGCCCCACGTAGATGATTTTCCTACCCAATGTCTGACTGCGCATGGTAAGTCGTTTGTAAAGACCCACCCTTTTCCTGGCAGAGCCATATTTATAAGTGAGGCTGGGATAAACGGACGGAATATAGAGAGATTACTCAACCCTGGCGAAAATTTCCCTTCCGATTGATGTGAAAAGGTAAGTGATAACGGTGTCATTGTTGAATAGCACTTCATCCTCGTGACAAATTGCAGCTACGTGTCGTTCCATTAAGGCATTTCATCATCATTACAAAAGGATGAGACGAAAGTTAAAGACTTCCATTTGATCACTCCTCCATAGTTGTTCACTAATGGCAGAGCTTTGTCGTATATGTCGAGCTGTAATAAATCTTCCATCCCACGATTTAGTCATTGTTATCAATGGTATTCATATCCTGCTTATTGTGCAGATTGGTTTATATGTTATTCAGCCCACTACCACCAATTTCCTCTTTTTGAATCAGTCCATGAAAAATGCAAAATCGCGTACCCTAGCAACGCTCAACCTAATCAAAATTGCAACTTACGCAGAATGAGAGATCTTCACTTCTGTTTAAGCTGATTTTCTTGTGTATAGATGGCTTTTAAGCCGAATCCCATGTCATCCTAAATCTTAGTATATTTAATGATCATTTGTCGGGTGTCAAATACCATCTAACGTTTTTTAATTCTACTGTCCTCTTTGTATCGACCCTGAACTGTTTCCACCGCACAGTGCCCTTCGTGAATAAAACATTTTCCTTCTCTGGTAGTTATACATTCACAAATAATCATATCTTACAATCTGTGACTTCTGCTGAATTGCCCCCGACTGTCTTTGAGACCTTTCTTTCTTTTTTCAATAACAAGGTAAACTCTTTTCATTTGTTAAAAGCTATGTGAGTAGACTTAACATGCCTTATTGTGAACTGACCGTGGCGAAGCAACAATGCGATTTTTCAGCTCAGGGATCATTATGTAGGTGTCGAGAAGTATAAGCTAGTATCATTCAATTATTTTAGGCAGGGGTGGTATTCCAATGAAATAGTTGAGTATCTTCCCTCAGATGTCATTGTATGCCACGGATGTCGGTGTTCGATTTGATAATCCGAATAGGAGGGCAGTTATATCACGGTTTTTGCCAAGTGACTTTGAGTTGACATATGGGCCATTCATAACACATCGACGTATGCTATTTCAGGATATAACTTTGGGCTTAGAGTTGCATGAGATCACCATGAGGTATGTTTGAATATTTCCAGTAGATATCTGTCATCTACGCTTGAATTGTTAGAGGGTTCACAGACACGATAGTAAGCAATAGAGCAAAGCAGAGTGGCCTGCGATTTATGTCTATTTAGAAATTGCAAAGACAGTTATGACAGAGGGGCTGTTGGATCAATCTGCGAAACGTACTTCTTTTTTCTGTGAGGATAACATTATTTTATGGTGAGAATACGATTATCTCAAATAGATTTCAGCCTGGCCGCCAACTTAAGCAAATAAGGGAGACGATTCCCAATTCACTTGTGCTACATAATTGACGATGTGATAATAATAAGACCTCGGAGTGTTTCCTTTTGGTTTTGTACCGACTACATTCGATACTAAACAGAGTGAGTTCATGTTAAAGGCAATAAAAAACGAAATAATGTCATGATTATCAACATAAGCGTCTTTACCACCAACATTTGAAAGGAATTTCCTCTTATAGAAGCAAACATGTAAATATTTCTGTTATACTATTATCTTTATTGTATCAAAACCCTAACTTAAACCGCAGAAAGGATAACAGCTTTACTTTATCCTCATCAAATACATAGATGCTTGCTGTAGCTTTGACGTTCATGAAAGATCGTCGCTCAAAGTCTATAACTTCTCGAAAATCCATTTCACCTGGTTTCTGCAGGAGCACCATTTGAGATATTGGTGTCCTCTCACAGACGTGGTCATGTTGTCTTGCCAATCAGTTTAGGCTAATCAACTAACTGAGCATTATACGAGATTTCTCAAGTTGTAAAAATACTTGATGATGCATAACCTTGTCAATATCTCGTAATAGTGACGTCATGTAGTATAGTCTTCGCACAACGTACAAAGCTCCGGAATCTAAATGTACTTAGTTAATTCTTTTACTTTACAATAGTCCTTAACTACCGACAAGGTCCTATTAGGCACGAGCAAAGAGCTTCTACTGTCGGTATCTTCAACCCGTAACTAAGTACGGCTGATACTTGTTTATCCCCAAATCCGATGGATTTCAGTGTCTATGATAGAATCCCAGAACCCTACCCAATAATGCATTCTCTTGTAAATTGGGGATTTCTAGCATGGTTTGAATTTTGAGATAATACTAGGTAAACTTTCATTGGAACTTGAAATAAAATACATACGATTTCCAAGAACTTAAAAGTACTAGTCGTAAAGAAAATGAAGGCAAGCGTGTTTATAAGAACGGCATGGCGTACCATTGGACGCTAACACATGAGAAATCTTGAGCTGAATAGTAGCAGTGTAATGGCAAAGAGATTCTTGGTTGTCAACGTTCCACTAAAATTCCAAGACTTCTTGGTGTTCATATGGGATCATATTATAGCTGAGACCAACCAAATTTGAAGCCCACTGTACCAAGTTATCGGCTTGTTGATGTCATTAGATGCGATATTTCAATGACTAAACTTTTCGATTTTTGCTTCTTATTTTATTATGAAGGGTTATGGATTTGCTTTTACATCATTGCTACATTCCAGAGTACGAAGTTAGTTTTACCATTTTTGGCATGGGGTGATAAGATGAAATCGATTTATGTTCCAATAACGACTGAGATATTGTATTAAGGAAAGAGAGCGGTAAAAAGATATCTTTAAAAACAAGCTACGTTAGGGTACAAGAGATATGGTAGAGTTAAGTCAATCTTGTCAATGAAAAGTGCTGTTATATAGCAAGAAGTAAGTTAAGAACGTTGTAACAAGGCACAGTTTCATTAGAATGTTTGTCTGCAAATACGTCGGGTCTTTTAAGCTACATTACGGCTGTGCGTACGATGAACTGACGATTCGTTGTCGTCTTCAGTGTTAGACGATTGGTTGTTTGTACAGCTTTAGCATGCGATCGTTTGTTTTGGTATGTATAGTTATCTGTTTCTGGCAGACAGTTCCTATTAACCGACTTAGATTTATCAGATTTACCTGTTTCATTTTAAAATATAAGTTCCTTAAAGTATCATGCTTATAGCATAGCATCGAAATGTTGGGATAACACAATGGTCGTGAAGACAACAGAAGTGCAAACTTTTCATTACCTCACTAGCACAGTGTCACTGATTGTGTTTTGTTACCAATTCACAATGATTCAGCATCGCCTTGGAAGTTGAACAGGTAGTCATGTAGTGGAACAGATTAAATAGATCATAGTTTCTCGATTATGAGAATGAATGGTTTGAAATACCGTCATGATGAAGCACTTTTACACAAGATCTTAACGACGTCGCATCTTGACATGATAGTACAGGAAAGTTTGGGTGACGACAGAAAGACCAATAATATAAGAGAAGCACATCTAATCTTCTGTTCTACTGTATGTAGGGTTACCTCTGTTAATTTCATTTTATGCAAATCATAATCAGGTGACTTGACATGATTTTAAATTAAAATTCTAGCAGCAAATCAAGTTTTTGAGGTGCTTTTGGTTGCTGGGTTTTGGAGTGAATTTTTTCTAGGCATCCATTTCATCATTCCGTAGTTCGTTATAGTGGGAAAGTCGACGCTTTTTGGATTGAGACCCCTACTTTTTTCCTCGCCTAAGGTCATTATTTTCCTGTTGGCAACATAAATATAACTTGACTGTAGTAAGATAACAGCAAGTAACAATATAAAGGGACATAACAATGGTGGAAGAATTTTCAAATATTTAGGGTCGACACCGATAGGTAACGGTGGGTGTGATTGAGATATAGAAAAGCAGATCCTTGCAGGTTGGTCTGGTTGGAGGAAAGTGTCTTGTGTGACATGTTATAAAAAGATAGGGGCAAATGTGAAGGGAAAGATATACAAGACAAGAGTAAAATTACGTCTATGTAAAGTCGATTTTCACATTTCCACTTCAGCTCATAACTTTTGCAACATTTTGCAACCAATGAAAATTCGTACTCTTTGGAATTCTTTGCTATTTGGCAAGGTTTGTTAACCTTGACCAGCTCCATCTTTGTCAGAAATATGTACTTGGCAGAAATAACACTACAAGTCCACTTCCTTTTGTTTACTAATTTAATCATTTTAAAGTCAGGTGTCGCTTACATGAGACGAGAAGATAAATTTGTTACAACTAAACCAAGTCTTGTAGCATTCTTATGGAGTACATTTTAACAATATTGGTCAAAATGTTAAGCTAAACAGCAGTGTTTCTCCATCTGCTCAGAAAAACTGGCTTCACTTACCGAGAGTGAACCATACGTGAGTTACCTTTTCTTAACACACTGGATTGATTGTGTTCTATCTGTCGAGGTAAGAACTTGCCTCACTTATATTCTTCCTCTGAAATGTGCTCGTTACTAGTGATCTTTGTAACTAAGTACCGTCAAGTCAAAATGCAAAGCATAAATGAAGTAGGAAAATTTTAAAGGGTCGTACTTGAAGCTTGGCTAACAAACACTGACTGTAAACCCCCGAAAAGTAAGGAAATTGAGTTTCATCAGAGACAAAACCACAAAGGTGCTACAATTATGACTCACATGGCACGAAAAACAACATTATAGCACATAGGTACAGTTTTTAACCGAAATATCACGACGAATGATTTCATTGTTTGGAAACGAAGCAGGGAAAGGGAACATGAGTTGTTGTCTTGGAGTCCAATTGCGGCAAACGGCCCCAGAACAGCAGTAAAAGAGCTGTTAGAGAGCGTAGAGAATACTAGACTGAAGTTTTGCTTAGTTGTTGATATTTTAAAGGTTATTTTTCCCGTCAATCGTCCTCACAATGGTGACTCAAAGCATCAAAGCATTTATTTCTTTTTTAATATCATATTATGATAGAAACTGCAACGGAAAAGTATTATATTGCTTGATGTAATGATGTTTCATGAACCGGAAAAAATCGGGGGGAAGTTTCAAGTCGTAAATCTTTTTTCTAGCTTTAAGGCGCAAAGTATTTGCCTGGATTAATCTTTAAAAGAGATCTGTATCAAGATCAGCTATGTAACTCTAACAACATCGTTTTCTTCGTACATATTCGACGCGAATAATTTGAACGAAAATGTTTTGCGTATACACGCTAGTATTTTGGAGCTACTTATTAAGCTGGCCTGATCTCTAGTAGGGCATGAATACAAATGGAAATTTAAGACAGCTTTCAAGGAGCCAAGTGTATTTGTGGTCAAACTCATTTTTCTTATATTTCCGAGTCTCAAGATTTCATCATTTAGCCCTTACTTGTCCCTTAGTTTCTCCCCGGCCCCGCATTACCTTCGCCTTTTCTCGAGGTATCCCCCATAGTACCGTTTCTTCGATCAGCTCATTGGATGCCCATTTCCCTCAATATTTCAAATCGTTCATTTTCTTTTACCCGTTATGATTAAATCAAAATTTGTGCTTATGCCATCAATCCCTTTTCCCCATGGTTAAATTATTAGTTGTTTGGCGTAACTGTTTTTGTGTCTTGTTTTTTTCTTAATACCTCTTGTATACCTAATTCTGCTGTCCTATGTGATATGCCAGGATAATACAGGAAAATGTTCTTGTTGTTGTAATGGTAGAATGCCAATGGCATTGAATTATTTATTTATTTTTAGTTATTTTTATTATTCGTGATAATTTAGCCAGTGATATATGTCTAAGGTCACAATTCTGATGCATTTATTGATATAGAGAGACTTTTAAAAAGATATTCCAAACGTACAACTTCATAAAGCGTAGAGAACATCTAGGTGCTTCGATTGGAAATTCGAATTTTCATAAATCAGTGCCCATGTTCTGTAGAGTACGGATAACGATCCGGGACCAGTTACCACACTTTTGACGGGGAAACGTACGACTGTAAATCAGCGATGAAGTCCGTCAAACAGATCTCGCCCCTGTTTTCCGTATTGCGTTCCATGGTTTCGTATCCAGTTTTTATACTATGGGAACTGTATTAGGGAAAAAACCAAAATACCTGTGTGGACACCTGAAAGCGGAAAACTATAGATCCTTGCCAGAATTTCTAGGTCTGAATTTCTATCAATGGCTGATCACGAAAACATTACTGCGCTCTAGAAACACCTTGACGTATCATAACAGGACCTCGCTCTTCCATTTTTATCCAAATTATTCTAATCGGTAAACGAGGCTTAATGGAGCTAATGTTATAATATTGGCACGCTCCTTAATGGAGGAACGCCTATACTTAAATAATTAAACGATCACTTTATGAATGTATTTGTGTCCTCCCCTCCCCCACCCCCGCCATGAAATTTTTCAGATATTACTGCAAAGAAAGCCCGATGGGGCAGTATTCTGACAATTGTTACGTCCAACAATTCCAAAGTTAGTCTCTGTGTTTCAAAACTAAGCAATTTAGCTTGATTCCACGAGGGGAGCATTTCCCATTGCACCCTAAACACGCAATTGATGGTGTCTGTTTTAATTATAGTGGAAATCAGCTAACAAACTCGGGGTATTTGATGTTCAGTTTTTACTCGCATCCCTTAAGCAAATACCTTGAATTAGATTGCAATCTGGAATATAAGTAGTAATGTAATACCTTATGTAAAGTAAATCTTCAAGGAAAGAATTTACGTTGTTTGAATGCCTGTTCTCTCCATGAAGCCAGAGTTCTGAAAACGAGGTTAGAAATAGGTGACTTATTCCAAAAAAGCACACATTTAGCATTGTACATTACGTTTTTAAGTATAGACTTAGCTTCAGCTAAGTCTTAGATGCAGCTTAGACAACAGCAATTCTACTTTACGTGAACATTCTTGCGTAGGAACCTTACATCCATGTTTGGAGTTTGGTTTTATCACTACTGCTAACAAGGCTTGGTAATGGAAACTCTATCTTGCCCGATCGGGTGGGTTAAAAAGGAAGTGAAGGAAAAGGAATCCTTGAATCATATTAAAGCAAATCAATCCGCTTTCTTGTTTTATTGGCCCTTCATTCATTTGTAAAAATGAAAAGGTGAAGTCTATTTAAGGGGACCAGAGGACATTTTGAAACCTTTTGAAACTTAAACAGTTCTAACGTTCAAATTTTCATCAATTTTATAAGCTAAATTTTTTGAAACAGATAAGCAATAAATTTCAACACTTAATTTGCGGGAAAAGGTCCATTTTTGAAACTGCCTGTATCAATATTTTTAGTCTCACGTACGGAGTTTACTCTAGCATACTTGATCAAGGGGGTGGGTGTTAACAGAAGTGTACTGTTGTTCTTGTGTATTTGTATCATAAGTAGCTGAAAAGCTCGAACCTTGAAACTTGCCAGTTATCAATTGAGAGCGAGAGTCCTGTTATCCACAAGTTCATTCATTTATTTGGCGGAATCGTCTCGTCATTATGACAGCGCAAGGGCTTTCATTGCGTAGGAACAACTGTGTCTACCTTCATACAGAAGTGAAATTGCTTACAAAGAGGTATATAATTATTACCTATAAAATCTACGGACAACTCTTTGGAAGTATTGAAAGGTGAGCAGTGTTGCGTTAATACATAAGAGACCGGAGAACATTTAATTTATGACAACGGTAGCTCCTTCAGAACTTAAAACGCGTATTTGTAAAAACTAATTTCTTCTTTTTATTTTAACACATATTTATAAAGGATAGGTTCATCAGTGTTTTATAAACTACTGTCAATGAAGGTTGTGTTTCAGTGGTAAGCACAATCTAGCACATGTCCTCTTTTAATGCGCATAGATCTGCATTTGTAAGAGCCCAGTTGTCGTACGTACGTTTTGAACATAATCCTTCACATTTTTTCAATATTTCTATTAGCACCGTCTATGTGTTTGGCATCAGCGTTTAAGAAAAATCGTTTGAAGAAGGTTTATTTTCTTTGATAACAGATAAATTAGGAAAACATAACAACTTGGGAAATTTGGAATAACAAAGCTCTACCCTCATTGAAGCAGTTCAGTTACTGTTGCGCATGTGTACGCTTTTTGGGTAACTCCTCTATGCGTACTTACTATAATAAGGACGATATTGTCATCGTAGTTCACCTAATTGACCTTTATCATTATTACACCTAAATAGCGTTCGTATCAGAATCAGATATTAAGGACAATAATATCCTAGAATAGGTGGGAACCATTGTTATCATGTTGACAGAAAAGATTTATTTAATCTGTTAAAAGGCAAGATTTACGGTAAAAAATTTACGAGCTACCCTCGAGAAGTGATGGAGAGAATTACGAACGGAGGCAAGAATAACTAATGTTTCAGAGTGTACATTGATTAAGTGCAGCCCTCGAATATACGCCGCTCCTTTCAGTCAAACGTTCAAATAGGATTCACGTCTTCAAAGTAGGATGTTGGTGTTTTAAGGCTGTTCTGTAGGCATGTTTGCGTAAAGTAGAAGGAGAATATGGTCATGTCATATAAATAAGTTTCTCGATACGCGTCGCACCACTTAATTGATGCGTTAGGGTATGCCAAGAAATCAGCAGTAATAAATATAAACTTAAAGTGCAGGGCATATGTTAAGCAAATATAAATCAAGCCACCTCCTTCTTCCTCTTTCTATTCTTCTTTCTCTTCTTCATGGCCCTTGTTCTTCTCCTCTTCATCAGGGTTTGCCACTGCGGATGACACTTAATGTCTTTAGTCCTTTTTAGCATTTCCCTTTCTTTTGTACCCGTGTTCTTTATATCTTCCTTCACCGTGTTCACAAACCTCTGCTTCGGAATTTCTCTCTTCCTTTTTCATGGGAGTTTTGAGAAGGAAAGAGAAATATGGAGAAATTAAACTACACAGAAATGAGTTGGAACTGTCACATGAAAATGTGATTTTAGAAAGGTTTAAAAAATCAAGTGTTATATTTGTATTGGCCTGATATCAAAGGTATCAAAGTTTGTTCCTTTTTTCTTTCTATTCTTTTATAAGGGCCTGAGAATCTTTTCGTGGGCTCCACCTCAACAGACGTACGTCATCTAAATATAGCCCGCTATGCCCATCTGTTGTCCGATGAACTTCAGGCCAGGAGATTTGAACACAACACCTACGTGTAGAACAATACATTGACCTCTTGTGCTGGATACTCAGGAGTAAATTTAATCAAGAGGCACCCACAATACCCAAAGTTCTGCTTTCTGTTAATCTGTAGTCAAGACAAACATTTGTCTGCACGAAGGTATTGTTGGAAGGTAGAGATGTTGCTAACATAACATCAGCGAACATTGAGTCCATTGCAGATGGAGTTAATCACGAAACAAAAAATCATTCGTTATTGCATATCCACGCTTAGCGGCAACATAAATTCACTTGAATAACATTGTGATTTTCATTTAAAACGATTAATCTAATCTCCGCGAGCAATTCTTGACTCTTCCTTAATTATCCATCCATTTACTTTGGAGTAGTTTTCAAGAACTAAATCTTACGGCGTGTTTCAGTTTAACAGCTCCCTATGTCATAATGCCCCTGCAGTCGTTAAAGTTGTCCTATCAAACTCAGTTGAATTCAAAAGGGACCAAAATAACAAATGCAGGGTCATTTAAGCAATTCGGAAATCACAAAGTTGTAAAACAGACATTTTGTTTACTATTCAGTATTTTATTATCTCATGCTAGTCTAGTCGAATCTTAAAAAATTCATTTTTCCCTGTTTCTTAACAACGTATGCTTTGAATGTTCCTTGTAAACTGGTTTTAAGTATAGATAGAATTATAAGGTCAATGAAAAAATAGAATCAACGTAATGCAAGACTGAAGCATCTATAGGGGCTATTTGGAGATTGCTCCCACTTTTGGCAGGGGAAAACTTTGCAATGTCAATATTTATAGACCAATATCTGTAAATGTCGCATTTATTATCTCCAAAGCTCTCCCGCTCCTCCTAAGTGTGCATATTCTACTAAGGGATTGTGTCCAAAGATCTTACCCTACTTTCCCCTCCTCTCCCTTAAAAATGTGTCTGTGATAGATAGTTTTTAAAGAGCCGGGACGTTGTATAGTAACGCACCAAAGTAGAACTTTACAAATTTGATATTGGATTATTGGAGATCGCAAAGGACCTTAACTGCAATGACTAAAACTGTAGAGCGAAAACTAAAGAGACAGGTCATGAAGTAAGGGGAAAGAAAAGTTGTTTAGCTCTTCTTTATTGATCCGCTCCGCTTGACCTACAAGTAAGTCAAGACTATAAATTGAAACTACCGCACATGTATCGATGTGTTTACCAGGTTATCCTAGTTTAATGTTGATTTTGAGAGTGACTTTTCATAGTTTTTAATCTTCTTTTTCCGATCAGAAGGAGAGTTAACTTCCCTCAGCCCATTATGTTCAACAAATGTAATAACCTCCATTCTTTTTCGTCGGAAGAACCACTTCTGTATCAAATGTAAGTCATACGTATTTTAAAGCAACGAAGGTTAGACCCTGAAACTGAAAAATCCATATGTCTTTCAGGACTGCCAAAAATGGAAAGTAGGGAAGGAACTTTAAACGAGTTTGATGGAGATTGTGTCTCTAATTCATGGGACAATGCCCATTTATAGAGGAATTTGATTGAACGGCGTGTAAAACATTTCGACTTTATTTTTCTCCTAATACCTGTCTTGTAATATTCTAAAGTTATCTAAAGGCACCTTTCATGTATTGGTAACAGATTCATCAGGGAGGTATTGAATATAGCATGGAAAACTGGGGAAATTTAGGTAATTTTCAAATTAGTAAATTTCTATGAACTCTACGTGATTCCAATGCAAAATTTGCCAAGTTACAACAGTTCTCCTTCAGTAGAAGGCATATTGATGTTATGTCCACTTAGCCAGTTTTTGAATGATACACCTACTCGCCGTTACCCATGCAACGACCTGTTCATTTTTACTTGCAACAAAACAGTCTTTTTAAACAATGTGAAAGGGGCAGCGAAGGCGTTTTCTCTTTGCGTAACAAAATGCCCAGGAAAAAGAAAGACACTACAGGAGATCATAAAGCTTTAATTTATATCACTTGACTTTGTAAAGTAAGCCATTTTGTGAACTGTAAATGAACGAATTCCACGAGGAGGTACACTATCAAAATCATCAACATGTTAACAGACTCATCCATCCGAAGGCTTCCTTTATGCTGGTTTGCACATGGTTCAGCTTGATTATAGATGAAGTAGTTAGCGAGTCAGACATTTCACGATTTGGCAATATGAAATATAAAACAGTCTGAGATTCGCCTACTCGATGTTTTTCTCGCAACAGCATGTCAGTCTATTTAACACAAAGCGAACTCTAGGAGCAATCTAAAAGGACGGCGAAGGCGTTTCCTTACTTTGCAATAGCATTCACGTTTATTATAATAAACCTACGAGAGGCCTTTAACTAAGAATGCTATAAAAGAGTACATAGTAGTATAAAGATGCTTTTGCAAAACTATCCCTTATCGAGCACTTGCATATGGTTGGTTCTGCTGTTTTAGTGAAGAAACTCCTTCTACTCTTGTGATATCATGATGATTATTGTCTACTTTCAATAATTTAACCACATTTCAATATTACATGAAGATTGTGGCATCAATTGGATTGCTAGGATCAATCTCCAAGAAGGTAAGGAAAGGCATCTATGAAGATACATAAAAAGTATAAGGCTAACAGATCGTGCAACCATTATGATACTTGTTGATAACAAATTTTTATCATCCTGATAACTTTTGCCATTTCCTCAGACATCAGCCAAATGTATCTTTCATGTTTCTTGCTATATGCCTTAAGGGGTATAAACCTTTGTTTCCAACACAAGACTGAGCCATTTGTATGGCTCCCTTTACATTTTTATACGGTTTAGGAATATAAAATCCCAGGCAAAAATTCTAATACTCAAAGACATATTGAGTCAAAAAATTGGTCGTGAGCATTCGTCATGAAAATTCGTTCGTTGAGCATTAAAATTTTTGTCTGGGTTGTTATATTCCTAAACCGTATAAGATTTGCACCCGGAGTCTCGATAGCTACATTTTTTTGTTTTAGATAAGTAAGATTTTTCTTGTTACAGTGCATGGTGGATGAACAACCGATGACGAGTATGTCGTTGACTGTATCTTCGAAGTAATGGTGGCCCTTTTTTTTAAAAATGTTTCTTTATTTTAGCTGATTTCAGACTCGAGTTATTAAGATACATATACATACCTCATATTGAAGGGGATCCGTTTTATTAGGAAATAATACTTAACGAAGATAATCTAAAAATGTTGAAGAAAATATGTATTTATTCGAGTTTTATATCATAACTATGCCCATAGCTTAGGAGAACATCTTGAGGCCTTTGACTGTTTATATATACATATACATATATAGATATATATTGATATGTATATGGATATAAAACGGCATAAAGGACGACTGACACTATTTGATCAAATTCACGGGAAAAATAAAACTCATTTAAAGACGTGTTTTTCCTTGACGTTTCGATGTTATCTATTTCAAAATTTTACCTATGTGCATATATATACATATATATATATATACATATACGATATGTGTACATATAGATATAATCAGGACGATTCTAGGTATATAGTGCCAATAACAATAATTAACAGAGCAATGATGAGCAGTTGGGACATATACGGTTTACATAGTTAATAAATAATGATATATCAATTATTTTATGTATCAAAATAGTTTCATCTCTTGTGATTTCAAGTTTTCACAACTCAGCAATAATTTTATTGATATTGTGGATCCATATTTGTACTCTTGACCTGATAGGATTCTAAACTTTTACTTTCTAGACTCCTCACGAAAATGTGACCCTCTATAGTCGGCCGTCCTACAAATTTATGAATACACCACTGATAGTTTCTAAATTTATCACTTCAAATACATGTGTGCATATATAAATTTATCTAGTTTATAAGTGGTACAAAACAATAAAACTGCACGAAATAGCGAAAACATTTTAGTACTGAAAAGCTTTTTTCGTTTGACACTCCTCAGAGTACAAAATCGT
>JAAAKL020011524.1:0-13599 GCA_010016065.2 Carybdea cf. marsupialis auct. non (Linnaeus, 1758) | reverse complement strand
ACGTACTTCTACGACTACAAACAAGAGTATGCTCACTGCCCGTTTCTCTAAGGGTAAAAGTATACGTTCTGCGTATTTGGCGCTCTACTAAAAGCAATTATGTTACAATTTAATTTTCTTTATTATTACAACGTCGAAAATAAAACAAAAATTGCAATTAAACCAGACCAGGATTTACCAGTAGGCCCACTATGCTCTGTGGCTTTGACCAGTCCCCAAGCTTCGGGGATATCCCTAAAAATCTTGCAAAAATGGGCAAACAAAAAGGCTCAGACCAAAGCTTTAAATCTGGCCTGGGTGAAAAAATCTTGATCTGTTGAGCTTTCGGCAATTAATATCATTACGTATCCAATATCCAATCTAATTTATTAGTTCTTACAAAACTGTTAATTTATTTTGGAATAGAAAAAAATTTGAAATAAAGAATTTTGAAAAACATGAAACTTTGGCAATCAAAAACGAACAGACACTAATAAAAAAAAAACCTTTCCAAAAAAAATTCTAGAAAAAAGTAAAGGCAATATTAAACTTAAGATCAGAAGAAATAGAAACCTAAAATAACTCAAACTCAAAACAAAACAAAAATTACTATTAAGAATAAATTAAACCCAAAACGAACGGAAATTAAACAAACAATCATAGCAAAAAAAAAATACAAAAGGTACTAATATAAACGAATAAATAGATCCCAAAACGAGTAAAGCTCAAGACGAATATGCAAATCAAGCTTAAAACGAAAAAAAAACTCTACAAAGAAGAGTTTGGGTTATGCCTCCTTCTTTCACTTTTATTTTTGTGTAGGTTTTTTCCATCTTGACCCCGATCGGGTTCTTGATGTCATCTTAGAGATATTTGTAGAAACGTATTTTCAGTTTATACCTCCTCCCCCGAATCTGGTGTAAGTCTTTAGGGGTAGAATAAAGGCATCACCATATTGCTAAGTTCAGATCGTGAATAACATATCAATACAATACCAGGATATTGAGATTGCTTGCGATATGACTGATTATATTTTCCTCTCCTCTTTTATTTTTGTGTAGGTTTTTTCCATCTTGACCCCAATCGGGTTCTTGATGTCATCTTAGAGATATTTGAACTCCATCTGGATATGGAGGATTTTTTTATCCCACTTCTCAAGTCATATCTTAGTCATTGTGACACGTCTGGCTTGTGTCACATCATTGGATTCAAGTTCCAATTTTATCATGTGAGTGTCAGTTGCGTATCATTCTCCTTACCTCCTGTGTGTCAAATAAGCCTTAAATAACCCACAGTTGACAGGGCGATTTCTGAGCACCCTCTCTGCAATAATCACCCTCTTAACTGAAACCCGTCCAACCCTAGGCTCGATGAGAGATCCCGTCAACTACTCATTTGTGAGCACCCTCACTGCAATAGTCACCCTCTTAATTGACATTCCGTCAACCGTACGCTCAAAATCAGATCCCGTCAACTGTTGATTTCTGAGTGCCCTTTCTTTCTGCAATGATCACCCTCTTAACTGAAACCCCTTCAACCGTAGGCTCGATTTGAGGTCCCGTCAACTGCTCATTTGTGAGCACCCTCACTGCAATAATCACCCTCTTAATTGACATTCCTTCAACCGTATGCTCAAAATCAGATCCCGTCAACTGTTGATTTCTGAGTACCCTTTCTTTCTGCAATAATCACCCTCTTAACTGAAACCCCTTCAACCCTAGGCTCGATGTAAGATCCCGTCAACTGCTCATTTGTGAGCACTCTCACTGCAATAATCACCCTCTTAATTGACATTCCTTCAACCGTATGCTCAAAATCAGATCCCGTCTACTGTTGATTTCTGAGTGCCCTTTCTTTCTGCAATAATTACCCTCGTGAATTGAAATCCCGTCAGCCGTATTCTCGATACAAGGTCTTGGCAACCGTACGATCCTGGGTACCCTTTCTGCAATAATCACCCACTTGAATAACATCTCGTCAACAGTATAGTCGATTTCCATTTGCGTAATTTTATTTGTTAAATTATTTCGTGCTTGAAATTTCTTTAGTTTCTTGGGTTCAACTTTATCTATACACTTTTTTGAATAGAATTCTCTTGTGGAAAGAAACATTTTTAGTAACTGCAACTGTGTGTCACGATCATAATTTTCTTTACCTTGAGTTGTCAGTGAATGCGTATTCAAACCCATATTCAAACCCATGCAAACTTCTCTGGCTTTTCACTATTAAAACATCCTAAACGATGTTAGTAATGCGCTGTTAGGAGGAATTTCTATGGGGAATGTTTCAGGGCCACAGGGGGCCTAACCTCCATAAATATGACTCCCCTTGCTTTCCTGGTTTTGGTACTAAATTTTTAAGTGAACGTATGTGTACTAAACCTTGCCTCACCCCCAATCCTCTTAAGCCACATCTCGACTAGACGGTTATTATGACGATCGCTGCAGCGATCGTGGTTGCTTATGTGCAGTTAGGATTTTCTTCATCGCTGCCGGGAAATTATTCGCGGAACTTTTCGTCCGACGATTCTTTTCGCAACCTCTGTCCGGCCTTAGCCTCTTCAAATCAGGCATTTTATCATGGCGGCGAGCAGCAATGCGACGGCTTCTAATCTAGAAAACATTTTGAATATTTTGTTAGCAAATAACCAGGACTGGCCTGTAAACCCTCCGCACCAGAAAGAGGAAGTAGTAACGATGGAGAGTATGTCACCACCACATTGTGGAGCTAAATCAAAGTGTTTTCGTCGCGAATTTTGTGGCGATCGCTGCAGCGATCGTCATAAAAACCATCTAGTAGAGATGTGGCTTTATGTGCATCAAACGGGTCCCTGCATAGATAGGACGTCATTAATGGAGCTTGTTTTGTTGTTGTTACATAAAACTGAAGTTTCTTATGCTATTTAATATTCTCAAATTCTAAAATCTCTACCAAACTATTGCCAATGCTACCTGTACCATGAAAACTCATCTCATCTAATCGATCCAATGTGTCCTACACCCACTTGACACACTTGAACCCGTTTCTTAAGCAAAATGCCCGATGCACCTTTCAATTTGGATTTTCAGGGAGGAGGAGTATGCACAACTCTAATGTTAGCATTAGTTCAAAAAGGGCAATTTAGAGTGGATGGTCGATGCAGATATTCAGAAGACAGTGTTATTGGACAAGCAAAGTATTTTAAGGATTTGTATGTGGAGTATTGTAGCCTAGGTCTCAGTAATCAGCATCAAGGGACCCGTTTGCAATGCTGGTTCGCCTTAAGCAGTATTCCTGTGCCTTTGTAGTGACTGTGTGTCAGGATGTGAAGAAACAGGAACTCGACGGAACAAAACCAGACGAAGTTTACACTATTCACCCAAATACGACGTGATCTGTCTTATTCCTAATCGTCTGACGGTTTAACGAAACAAATAAAGAGGGCATTAAAGTTCATACCTAATAGAACGACTGAAATCTATTTAAGGTTTCCATTGTGCCACCTGTACCATGCACAAATCTGTATAGAGAATAAAAGTCACTTTTCACTACTCGTACTTCGTTCGAATAATTCACGGACTGACAAATTACGTTCAAATAAACGGAAGGACGTAGCTCCCTGCGTTCTCTCCTGCTTCAACACAGTATCGTACATCAATCCGTCAATCAACCCATTGATTATCACTGTCATCAGGGTCATCAATTTTACAACACCGTTATCATCGCTGTCATGATATCTATAATCATCATGGTCATCATTACCATATAAACTTCTCATCAACATTCTTAACATCATCATCATCGTCCTCGATGTTGTCATCATTATCATCATTATCATCTTTAATATCATCATCATGAGAATCATCACCATCAACAATATCATAATCTTCATCATTTCAATCATCATCATAATCATCATCATCATCATCGTCCTTGATATTGTCATTTTTATCATCATTAACATCATTATCATCGTCATCATTACAATCACAAATGTCATAATCTTCATCATTTCAATCATCATCATTATCATCATCATCATCATCATCATCATCATCGTTGTCGTCGTCACCGTCGTCGTCATTACCGTTCAAATTAGACAGTAGAATAACACAGGCACGCCTTCGAATCAGACAACAGTTAAAACTGTAGCTCCTGGAGAGGCCTCGAGGGAAACCCACTTGTTACTGAAATTAGAAGTACATGGAAAAGTCTCATGGAAAATAACATGAAAAGTACATTTGCCTTTAAACATTGTTCTTATGTTGTTTTCGAAATCGCAAAACAAAACAACTTACCCACATGTAAACAGCACCGAGCACTGCTATTAAGAAGAAACGGGCAGATAGAGTAAGCTCTTATGCAAGCTGGGATTTTTCTAGGTTTCACAGCTGGTCTATACTACATTCTCTAAAAGGTTCCAACAGAGGTTACTTTCGTTCCCAAGAATATTTTTCTTTATAGTACTTGAAAAAACAAGGGTTTGTTCTAGCATATAATGTACGTCACAAAAGCTCTTTATTTGCTTCGGTTAGTTGAAAGAAACCATAATGATCCAACACTAGCCTCACTTGCATAACCGCACCTTCTGATTTTCCAGGTGGTAAGGAATGTTTTGTGAGTTACTTCATCATTTCGCGTTTGAGACCTCGCAGCTCTTTCTGGACGCGCCGGATCAGACTTTTTCTGAAGTTAAATAGGGGTTTTACAACTACCCCTTTTAGTTTGCGAAGCTTTTCTGTGTAACATAAGGCAACAGTTCAATTTCCTGTAGAAAAGTGTACTATGCTTATCAGGTTGAGAGCCACTACTATATGACTTATATCGTCGGTGTTACTTGGAAAGAGAAGACATACTATAAAAGAGACTTTGAGGCGCACTAAGGTAACATATGATATTGATATGGTTTGACTAGGGTCACTACTTGAAGCGGAATGACAGGAAACGCTAAACGGAGTTTCCACAGATACAAAACGATTACAAGATTCAAACCTGTATCTCAAGGTTTAGAAATGTCGACGACTTTATCTAAATGTTTAAAATATTTCCTTGTCTGAATCGGAGCACTGAAATACCATTCTCCTCTTATAAACAGCATGTGCTCTAAAGCAGATGAAAGACTGCATTAGTGAAGCAGTATATACCAAAGGAGACTACCTCAAGAGAAAATCCTATATCCTTGGGACGCAAGAAGCCACGGGTGGACATTAATTGAGATGATTGAAATCGTTAGATGGTTGGAGTGTCAGGAGTCGCTGGAATAATAGGTGAGCTACGGCGTGAAGATAGTGATATTTATGCTGGGAGCGGACGGAGTTGTTGGTTGATACGGAAACATTGGTGTGTGAGAAGAGAGAAAACAGAAGGGAGCGAGAGAGAGGAGAAAGATAGAGAAGAGAGGAGAGAGAGGGAAGAGAAGAGAGAGGGGTAAGAGAGGAGAGAGAGGGAAGATAGGAGAGAGACTTAAGAGAGGAGAGAGGGGAGTAAGAGTGGAGAGGGGGAGAGAGAGGAGAGAGAGGTAAGAGAGGTGAGAGACTTAAGAGAGGAGAGAGGGGAGTAAGAGTGGAGAGGGGGGAGAGAGGAGAAAGGAAAGTGAGAGAGGAGAAAGGGGAGCGAGAGAAGAAAGGGGAGAGAGAGGAGAAAGGGAAGAGAGAGGAGTGAGTGTAAAGAGAGAGGAGCGAGAGTAGAGAGAGGTGAGTGAGATGGAGAGATGGGAGTGAGGGGGATTGAGGTGAGTTAGAGTAGAGAGAGGTGAGCGAGGGTGGAGAGAGGGGAGTGAAGTGAGTGGGAGAGGAGAGAGAGAGTGAGATGTGAGAGAGGGGTGGTTGGAGTGATTGGGAATGGTTGATATAAGCGGATTAACAGGAATACTCATTAACTGTATTAACGTTTGAAAAGTCCTCTTTCATCAAGCTGTGCAGCACTCACAAAAATAAAAGTCAAAGGTACAACGATAGGGGTAAAACGTCTTTAGCAACATATAAACAATAGCAAAGAAATAATTGTATCATAATATGTGACAAAATTGAATTTTTGTAATTTTCTTTCCGATGCTCCCTGCTAAGATTCGATAATCCTCTCGTTTTCTTTGAATAATTCTGCCAAAATAAATCTTGTTTCGGGCAAAAATTGGGCCCGTAAGCCCTTGAAAAGAAAAGTGACGTTTATGTACGGACAAAAATTTGCAAGCTTCCATGGATTCAAGAAAACTCTAATCATTTTAACCAGGCAAGCTAGGGTAGTATTAAGAAACCATTTTGCTCCGGAAGACTTCTTTGAGATGTTCAAAATCTCTTCATCTTTATCTCTTGCGTGTCTACCTTTTTGCAGAAATTTAAGAAGTCCGATAAACATTTTTGTGACTAAAACACTGTGAGAGTTGCATTTACAGAGTTCCCTTACAAACATAAAAAAACCCGTTAACTTGAGGAGACCTCGTCGAGTCAGGGGCAATTTAAGATGGTCGCAAACCGCGCCGTGGCACAGAGTCCCCTGCTTCATGGGCACCCACATTTCAATACAAACTAAAATGCACGTCTCATGGATTTAAGATGCATATATCTTCCTTCGAAACGCGAACACGAGACCAACTGACGGAATACACACCCTCCCGATCCCCTACCTCACAATCTCTTCTAAGCCGCATTACGGTTTATGAGGTCACTGTTTCCCTTGTTTTATTCAGCTCAAAGCCTGCACCACTGTTTACAGTGAGGGATATCCGCATCACAATTATAAAACGCGAGGAAGCTAAATAACCATTACAATAGAGGAAGAAACAATCGAGAAACTATGAAAGGTGAGGAGCGGGACGTAAAATATCGAAGCATGCTGTAAGCACGTAAACATGTTTTATTCCGAGGTTGGCTGTTAACAAATTTAAGACTATCAAAAGAATACATTTCTGTCGTTTCAAACAATAAACAATGATAACTTTATTATGCAATAAAATGAAAGGGGAATGGGCAGAGGCAACAGTTTGGAAGATTTTTTAAATTTTTGTACTCAATTAATCCGAGTGGTATAATCCGAAAGTAGATTTTTGAAATCCTTTAACGGACGAGTCTTACACGGACGAAGATCAAACAGATTTGGTACTTTACACTATGTATAGTTGCACCATGAAGAATTATACCCTGAAATTCTAATCGCTACTTAAGACGAGCCACCATTACACAATGGCTTGCTATCATTTAGGGGGAAGGGGTCACTGCAAAGCCTCACACCTGTCGTATGCTTTTGATAATCTTTGAAGCTGGAGGGACCCGGTTACCGAACACCACCCTAGATAGCATAATCCCTCCAAAGGCTTTTATTGCCTGGGTCCTACAATCAAATTTAGTTAATTTCATATTTATGGCAGTAACCAATCAACGCACTTCCCGGTGCTATTACAAAGGTTTAAAATGACAGAAACATCATCATGGCTACTATTAATGAATGCTTTCTCTCAGCGTTTGCTAACTCTCATTACAACATAAGACATCTTTCTTGCATTGTAACACTTTTACCTCAAAATAGCTTAAACTACAGTTAGAGATATACGTGATAAAATAAAGTCATAAAAATTTTAAATCTTCACAACATTCAAATAAGCTCCTGAGTACCAATCATTGTCAAACACTCTACGGATTAAGTACCATAATAACGAACTCCACAATCAATGCATCGGTCTGTGCTATAAAATTTAACTCTATTTTTCTTTACTAAACGCCTATACCCCCTCTCCAATCAATTACTGCTCCGTCCTCTACATGTGTACACAACCTAGACATTAGATTTACAATGTGTACATGCCAAAATTTTGTACAGTCTAAATGGCCGTCCCTGTGATAATATATATCGTAAGCTACTTTCCCGTCTCAGTGAGAATTCGTTCTATCTCACGAACTTCCTTTGTTGACAGGATGTCTTAACACTTAGAAGTTCTGTATAATTCGAGCAAATGTCAGATCCCCTAGACAACTACGAGAACAAAAACGAAGCCACGCATGGAGTCATTAAGTTACCTGAAAACGCTCGAATTCTAAATATTAGATCTCTCGAAGATTCTGTACAATCGAGTGACACGAATTCGAACGTCTGTCAGGCTATTCGATGGCTCCATAGATTACTTCAAAAATTGAGCGACGCCAGACCCGTGGCCGATCTTCTAGTGAATTATTAAGCTCATTGGACAAACGCCCGTATCCTCGTTGTAAGATCGAAGTATAATTCTTAAGAACTGTGGTGATAGCACGTAAGTTGAACACAATCAGCTTTTTACCAGAACTAGACAAAGTTTCACGCTCCAAGGGTTACAGAGCTTCATATGATACAAACACATTAAAAGTGTGGTGTATTCGCAGCTTATTCCACCAAAATCACGTTGTTACATTATTTTATCCTACATTATGTGATGTATGCATGGTGCGTCTACTTCACACATTGATGCTGAACAAGAAAAGCCATGACTCGATTTAGTGTCGGAGTCTTGTAAAGAT
This sequence comes from Carybdea cf. marsupialis auct. non (Linnaeus, 1758), assembly GCA_010016065.2. Lineage (NCBI taxonomy): Eukaryota > Metazoa > Cnidaria > Cubozoa > Carybdeida > Carybdeidae > Carybdea > Carybdea cf. marsupialis auct. non (Linnaeus, 1758). The sequence goes on along the minus strand of JAAAKL020011524.1, from coordinate 5,158 downwards.
ACTCTTATCAATGGTAAATGCCTTACTCCATGGCGTATTATATTACGCATATTACGAAGTATAGTACGCCATGCCTTACTCCGAATTTTGTTCAGTCTATGACTTGCTTCCGTTTATTTCTAAACTTAAAAGTTAAAAGCAGACTTGAAGACCCACGGGTACGTACGCATCCAAATGAGCTCAAACTAAAACTGGTGCAGATCAACCATGAGACCTGTTGAATGCGAACCCGCTTAAATCTGCGATCCGTACCACTGATCTCTCAAAAACACTGGATCGAGCATCTTCCGCTTGAAAGGGAGGTCAGTCGTTGGACGCCATTTGCGTCCCCATCACACAAAGCTTATAAACATTGTTACGCAACATGGCTGACTTTCCCGCGCAATTTTAACTAATGGCAGCCAGTACAATAGGAACCTCGTTCCAGTCTTTTTTAGAGATCAGTGATCCGCACTAATTCGGGTCCGTTAAAGAAAGCGGACCAACTCGGACACGATTCCAAGAAGATATCGTGAAAACAATTCGGATCAGATCAAAACACCGGCGGTTCTAAATAAGGTAAAGTCGTTATCGTTTTCGGTAAAAGTTTGGGACTTAAATCTACCAGCTAAAAGCTAATTTCTCTCTTCAGCAGACTGGACAAAATTATGATAAAAGAAATACCTTGACTGTTATTTTTGTCTAGAATCATGTATCTGCAATATAGAGGGGAAACTTAACCCTAAAGTACACGCTGGAAGTTACTTCTTCGATTGTCCCAAAACCATAACTAAAGAAAGAACTGTTCTGCGCCTGAAAGATCCAGATCCTTTATGAATTCGAAGTTTGGGCGACAAAGCAGAAAATTGTTGTCTTGGACTTGACCCCACAACTGCAGCATTGGGTGCCACTTGTAGACGATTCTGGTGACGAAGCGCAGGAACAATCTGGCAACACTGGGAGTGTGCGCTAGTGAAACTGCAGTTGCATTGATACTCTGTAGTATTTGCCCTAGGCTTGTTTCTCCATCTTGCAATACAGTGTACGCTTCAATTATAATATTACAATATCTATCGGAGGTGAGTAATAACGAATGTTCCCTCTATTGATATTCAAGATTTCCAATCTTTCTAATTCCAAAACAACATCACATCAGCTGACAAAAAGCACTTCCTTTACACCACAATACACTGCTTCCAACATTTAATTAGTGTCTAATGTACGCGTTAAAATATCTCATCAGCCAAACTGTTTTGGATATGAAAACTTCTGTGTATCATGGAATAAAACCGGTTTGTTGTTTCTCCACGAGATTACGCCCACTTGCACAGCTTCGTCGTCTTTCCCATATATTCCAAAGTATCTCAAAATCCCTATACGATGACACTGCGTTTCCTTTCTATGCCAACTATCATAAAAATGAGGCCGACAAATAACGCACTTACGCCAATCCACCCGACTATGTAAGACCAATCGAGGCTGTAATATCTGCTATTGTAATACTTAACGTATGTTGAAAGGCCTGCCATTGCGGATGAAACTAGAAAATTAAAGAGAAGAAGGTTCACATCACTTGGGGGTCAAAAGCCTTGCATAAAGGAATTGCATTAAAACCTCCATTGACACTCCAATGTGAGTCAAGGAGGCATAGTGCAAGATGTTTTTATCATCTTTAACACACCTCAACATATGTTGGTAAATTTGATGGAAGGAAGAATAATACAATATTTAAATGTTTTCCCTATCAATGCATCAAGTATTGCACACTTTGATGATATGCCTTGTCTGTTATCTGCTACATCGCGCCTGACAAACTCATCATGCACCTCGCAATAACACTGTACAAAGTTGGCCTGGCTCGGAAAATATCAGCGATAACGTCCAGCTATAATTTTAACGCGAATTCCTGATGTTTATGTCTGTCACTCCTAAGAGCACAGAATAGGGTTAAATGGGGAAGCGAAAAAAGCTTTTACGTAGAAAAATACGTTCGCTGTATTACAGAACTAAGAGTTAATTGGTCAATTGGTCATTTTAATTTGTTATTTAAGGATCCATGGTATTAAAAGCAAGTCGTTAAAGATAAATGGAAGGCATGGTCTTTCTATACGTGACTGATCCAGCACCTAGAATGAAATAGGCACAGTGTTACCCACCCAACAAAGAAAGATCATTGCAGTAAAGCAGAAAAGATTAATACAAAGAGAAGCTAACATTGACTTGTAAAGATAACAAGATGCCCGTTTCCCTTCAATTTCTTTGTCTGATTCTTTACTCTATGCCACGAAATCACCATAAGTAACACTTCTGTTGCTAAGCAACAAAAACGACATCCAGTTCCTCGTAATCATCCACGGAGAACATTTGGTGCATTTATCTTGTCCCGAATGCCTAGACAACTGAATATATTAATAGAAACATAACTTTGTCACCACTATTTTAAGCACTAGTGATATCTCATCCATTTTTATGAAATCGATACTCTAGTATGGGGAGACCTCTACTGACCATCTTTAATTCTCACGAGACGATGTACCTAAGGTATTAAACCTCGATCAAGTTTCCATATGTCGGATACTCCAGTATTTAAAATCCCCGTTAAAGATTACAGCACCCTATTAATCGATTTTTGCATTTTAACGCCTCATTCCGAATAACCACGTCTACATTTAACTCTTCAGAACAGATTAATTCAAATGAAAAAGAATGTCCAATCATCGCGAACTCTTCCAGATAGTCACGCTTTGGAACAATTTGTACCGCCTCCTAACCAAATTATAATCGGGACCATGGAAATCCCGCATAAACTTAGAAGCAAAGTCTTCTGTTCAAAGTACGAAACATTTTTGACATTGGAATTATCAGGATGACGTTCGTATGTACACGCTTTGCTCACGAGGAACCAGATGAGCTTCTGTTGATAACCTGGTCCGCTGCCGAAAATTGAACGCCGAAAACGACAGCAACGTAAATACAAATAAGTAAATGTATTCAAACAACCAGATTGCTGATTTTTAGGGCGTTCTGTACCGTTCTGTTAGGTTGGGTCTTATATCTTCCTATACACTTAATTTTTCTGTAATGTGCTATTGACTTTTTGGTTGTTTAAGTGAACGGCTGTTGTTACTGTTTTTCTGCTGTTTACTCTGAGATGCAATTTGTCAAAGTACATGTCGTTGGAAAGGAAGTTTTCTAGGCCAAGTTACCTGGTTGGGTAACTATAAGTCAGTCAGTAGGATATCTAAGCTTCTTGAAGTTCCTCGCCGGGAGGTCGTATATATACACATTTCAAAGTAGTAAGACCTGGGTAGATCCCTGCGATACCCCATTTTTCTTCGTACATATGGCCTTCCCCGTTTGGGGCAGACAACAAACTTTTGCTAGCCTGTCATGGCTTACATCAACTTTAGGATAATTTGGTCTCTTCTGATCACAGCTATGATGCAACGGGGTTCGTCCCTTCATACAGTGTCGTGTGCTGAAGAGATGTCCACGTACACAGTGACTGTCTAAGAAGCATTCATTTTTAAATGCATCAGTCACGGCCGTGGCAAAGTAGGCTCGTGCCTGTGGACCAAGTTAAAAGGTCATTCCAAGGCATATGTCATCAACCCGGGTAACTTTCCATCCATCTATTCTTTCTTTCTGACTGGAGGGAGTCAAGCAGCAGATCTACCGCACCTTTGTCTCCTGTCTGTTCATAGTCCTTCATAGACTCGTTAACTTTCTGTAGTCGGACAGACGATGCATTGTTTTGTCTGTATATTCTGTGTATGCTTCCCTTTTTTCCATCTGGCAATTCGAGCTAGAACAGGGAATGGAGTTTGAAATTTTGGATGAAAACTTCAGTTTCTATTATTATCCCTCTATGTTGCCTATTTAAGATCTCCCATAGTGTGACAAGTAATTTTTCGTTTCACTTTTTAGTTGTTAACACAAAATCTGGACTGTACGAACCCTCACATCTAACAGTTTTGGGTCCTAAGGCTTCCCTCATACGTATCGTCTACGAGGTGGAAATCACTTTAGGTCTGCCAGTCAGCACTTTCTTCGCCAGCTGATTCATTTTGGGTGCATTCTCAAGACCCTTGATGATTGCGATGTCACTTTGGCTCATCTTTGCGTGATCTTACTGAGGTTGGGGTGGTTTCTGCCACCATTGCGTTTGTGGCTTATAAACATTTGCTATGATTACAACTTGGCATTTTACTTCAGGTAGGTGTATTCGTCTCTAATCGATTGCACCTCCCACCTCGCATATCCTCCACCTATCCTTTATTCCTGTAAGTGGTTATATCATATTGTCTTTGGTCAACTCTGGAAACTATATATAATCCAGCTGTGTTATAGCGGGAAGGAAGAGGGAGGAGAGTCCTTAGTCAAGTGTGTTTCCTGTAGTTTGCTTTGCACTTTTTTCAATTTTTGATAGACAGGCGGACAAGACAATCTGACGCATTTACTAATGAAATCAAGCACTTCTAAATTTAAAAATAGAAGATCGATCTCGCGAGTTTCTGAACAAATAGAATTTAAAGTGAACTTGGCCATGGATCGAATGGGTCACGGAATGGACGCATCGATGAAGGTTTAGATTGAAAAGGAATACAGGAGAAGCGTTGAGATGATCACCTGGTTTCAGAAGCGGGTATAACTTGGATGTGTGCAGCAGCAGACAAGATATTACGGAAGAGATTTTCGAGATTATCTGCATGCAGTGGCCGAAACTGCTAGAAGAAGATGAAGAAATTGACATTCTGTCGTTGCTTAAGTCTCTTCGCGTCTACAAGTTCCCTCACTACATGCATCATATCATTAGAATTATCACTAATCTTCATATAAATTGTCATTGTCATCATCAGCAGCATCATCATCACCATCATCACCATCACCATCATCACCATCATCATCATCATCATCATCACCATCATCATCATTATCACCATCATCATCATTATCATCATTATCATCATCACCATCATCATCATTATCATAATCATCATCATTATCGTCATCATCATTATCATAATCATCATCATTATCGTCATCATCATTATCATCATCACCATCATTATCATCATTATCATCATCACCATCATCATTATTATTACCATCATCATCACCATCACCATCATCATCATCAACATCATCATCATTATCATCATTATCATCATCACCATCG
>JAAAKL020011523.1:0-13600 GCA_010016065.2 Carybdea cf. marsupialis auct. non (Linnaeus, 1758) | reverse complement strand
AAACAAGATTACATAATCGGGATAACATAAAATAATAGTCTTAACAATTTCTGTTATACATGTCCAGAGTCTAACTTCAATATATCTTAGTAATCCTTCGGAATGTATATTATCGACCAGGAAATGTGCATGTACATGTTATATGGCCTTGCATCATGTTTAATACAAACTACCGTCTCAGCTCTTCAATTTAGAGGAATTTTGAGAGAGTGCAAACTTAATGTGACGTTGAGAAGTCTAGATAAGGAGGCAGTACGTTCAGGATCGCAGTTTGATGTTTGAAGCCAAGCCAATCTTTAGTTCCTAAACACAGATATAGGCCATATTTATTAGCTCGACGGAATAAGAATCCCAGTAGATTCGCAAATCCCTAATTTGTTTCTGGTATAAAGGATTTAGCGCATCAGTTTGCCTTTTGAATATCGACTATTATTTTTTGTTAGTGCTACGAGGTATTATTAAAAGGACGGATGAACAGAACAAAGGAAGGTGAACTGTGCAGTAAATGTGCAACAGGTCATATTGAGCTAGGCTAAGTAAAGATGTTTTCCGGGGTGTTTGTCACCTCTTCCCCCCAAAAAACCCAACTAAGTTGGTTATACTATATAAGTAGATAGTATCGTTATTAGAGTATTTACCATGTTATATGAGTTACCCTTAACGATGCTTTTCTTTCTTTTAGTCGAGCAAATCCCTTTGGCCTATTGGTTTCCCCGGATAGCGACGGAGGTGCACAAGGGCACCTATATTTGGATGACGGCGATGTATTAGGTATAAAAGAGGGTTTATGGATCAAAGCATTACACTGTTGGATTCCGGTTGTTATTTGTCCTTACTAAGCTTAGACTTTTGTGAAGATCTTACATCAACACAAGAGCTATTGCTGAGTCATGGTTTTACATTGAAAAATGAATGATCACGAGATAAAAGTCTTCTACGTAGTTGACCTTATCCTTACAGAGGGATATGACGAGTTAAGAGTTCCTACGTCATTTACACAGCTTTTTGACTGGTGGAATCCAACTGAACAGCGTGATTACGACCTCTAGAAAGAATCTCAGAGGTACTCAACTGTTACTATACACGGTTTTACGTTTTGGCCACCCGATTTACACTTGCATGTCAACCATTTATTCTGTATTGTTATGACTTAAGGCAAAATGGAACCGAAACTATCTTTAAACTCTAATAAGAGAGGTGTGGAATACGATAGGTGCACTATCGGGTTTCGAATCACCCCATTACAGGTACTAAACGTTACTCCTTTAACGCAGGGTAACGATGATCAAAAGGAGACTTATGTTGTATTTTTGTCTTTGTCTTTTGTAGATCCTATCAAAACGAGAAAGTTTTCCTTCATAACTTTCCATATGAGGAATGTAAGTAAAGCATTACATTTGTTAAAATTGTTACTAACGCATCGAGTTAATTGGAGGCCTATGTCCAGAGGATGGTTGTTTTCTGTTTATTTTCATTAGCGGACTAGAGACTGTTTCCCTATTGATGATGTCAGGAAGTGCAACTGGTATTAAATTTCATGATACATTCATCTGAATTTCCATCTATGATCACCTCTTGAACCCATCCCTCAGCGCTGGGCAGAGTGGAAATGCTCATCCTAACGGGCATGATTATTTCTTTGGGATCCATATGCTATGTAAAGACCCCTAATTTGAAGTCATTAGCAAGAGCAGTGCAGGTCCACCTTAGAAAAGTAGAAAGTGTTGTGTGTGTCTTGACCCTCTCATGTTCACATAATTTTTCAAGAAGATGTTCCAAAATTCAAGTACGCTTTCCATACCAACCGCTAAATTTAGAAAAAACCAATGTGGTATATTTGGAAAGCCAGTGACCTCTTCTTTCATTTCACTTTTAAAGTGAATCCTGGAACCTTACTATCTTGCAATATGGCAATGACGATCCCGGATTTTCACCGCTACAGGCAGCCTAATTTTTTTTGTTTCGCATTTAGGCTTCATTAGTGTTACTTTCATATCTATTTGCTCACGTAGACACACTAGCAATCACTGCTTATGTCTATAAAAATATTACTTCTCTTTTTGTTTTTCATGTCTAGGACTCAATTTCCATGACACCCACAAATACAGAATTTACTCCACAAGCGTCTCTTGGAGACGTTACGGTGTTTGGTGTAAAAACCAAACCATTGGTGGTATTGGTGAATGGTGCAAAATGGCATACGTTTTCGTATGACGGCGCTTTCAAGGTATGATATGAATTCAAGTTTTATGACAGTGAAAGAAACCTTACTCTCTCATTTATTATTTTTCTCTCGTAGTTGATTGATCTAATGATCCATTTGTTTGTTTGTCTGTTCGTTAGTTATTTATTCATTCCCATATTAAGAAGTGTATTTATTTACGCTAATATAATTTCGTTCACAAGTTGTATATTGAATAATTAGGCGCGAAAATGACGCAGTCAGTGTCACAGTATCCATTTGCGAAGGAACATTTAATATGTTTTTGCTCTACGGAAGTACGGAAATTAGCAACGGTATCAATGGTACTCGATTGCACAAATGTCTGATTTGTGAGTGGATGAGACAAATGGCCAACAGTTCACTAATGGGTTATGGATTCTACACTTTTACTTACCTTGTTTTACCTCAGCTGGACGAAAGTGGCTTTATCAATAGAGGCAAACTTAAGGGTTTGAAGAACGGAGCTTTTTAGTACATTAAAAGCATAATGTGAATAGAGTCAATGAGATCTCCGGTGTGGGCCTGTGAAATGAAAGGAGTACCAGGGAAATTTGTGTTGGGAATGAACATTTTTGAAAGTGCGATGATATTTTTGCTAGTCGGTGGCAAAGTGCAGAAAGGCAGGCCAGAGTGGACTTTGATATCAACCTCGTACGACCATGTACACAACTGTTGTGCAAACTGGTTCCTTGTCAGTAGCCGAGTAAAATTGAGAGAGAGCAACTCATGAGGCTACAGGAACTAAGCAGCAAGGTTGCTTTGATCCGTTGTTACGGTAACTTACCAACTTACTAGAGGTTCAAAAACCCATTCCCCATCGAGGTTGTTTTGGTCTGTCAATCTGCAATGTGTTCGACTCTTACTTTAGTGGATATTGTCAACGTTCTTCTGCCACGTTCTCTCTGGATGACGAACGTATCGTAAAGTACAACAGTAGGTTTTTTCTGAAGGAAAATGTCTGTGTGGTGTTTACCTCCTAGGGGCCAAGCCTCTATGACTCCCGACAACACAATTTTTTCCTAGCGACTCCTGTTCTTTAGGTAGTTCTCGGTATGCTGCTCTCCGTACAAGAACCTTTGGTTTGACCCATAGACCTACATCCTTCAAGTACCCTTATAAACTTTCCCTGGGGGCATGTTGCACCTCAGGTTCCATTGTTTTATTGTCACTGGCTTCTTTAGCATCGTCAACAGGAGACTACAAATGTAAGCAACTATGTGTTTCATTCCCCTCATTTCCTATAAATTTGTTATAAATTTTACCGTCACTCTAAACGATTGCTGTGGTCAGTGTCTGTCGTAGTGAAGCCGTTGTAATTTTCTACTTCTGTTTCACGAGTCATTAATTTCTTGAAACATTTCAAGATGCTCTAAAGCGCTCGTTCAGCTTCAGCGCTGTCACTCCTTGTGAATTTCCGATTGTTAAGAATTTTCCTTGTGTTTGATAATATTAATTTCTTCTTTTTCTAGGTGCTCACCATCACTGATTTAAACGCTAACGTTTTGGCTAAAAACTATATTACCTGGCAGTGACAAATTTATAAGGAATAAACAGAGAATCTATTTAGGTGAATGAATACAAAAAGAAGAATATAGATTGTATAATACAGATATGTGTTTAGTAGAGCGTGAAAGTGTGGAAGTAGGAATTTAATACGATCGTCAGAGAACAATTAAGTCTTATTGTCTTGTCTCCTTGTGAGGTAAGAAAGGTCAGCGTAACTTATAATGGCTGCAATTTTAAAATAAATGCATGGCTGTTGTAGTTGACGTGAAGGCGAAATGTTTAGAAAAATGCGGCTAGTCCATGGTATAACTCAAGCCTCATCATGGCTATCTATATATTCTGTAGGTACAAAATAATAAGATTCAAAGCACTTTTACGTACGTTTATATCATGCATAGAACCTCTTCATCCTTATTGAAACCAGAGTCTGACTTATACCCTCTATGCTCTTTACAAATGTTATGGTCGTTGTATTTTTCGGCGCTTATTTCTTTAAAATGAGGTTTCTTAATGTCCTTTATCTTATCTCAAGTGTTATTACATAATTTCAGCATTTTCAGTACATTTTAAAGGTATTGATAGTATTGCTGGTACGTTAACCTGTTCCAATGCAAAAGCAGCTAAATCGATTTATCAGTCTATTTCACCAGAGAACGTAAAGTGATTTGGGATAAAGTAGAGTGATAGAAAGAAATCCCTAAACACTAATCTCTCCCGTTAGGTAGCCTTTCTTTTTAGCTCTGTAGTATTTACGTGATTACAACGGGCAGAAACGTGCCCAAAACAAGCCTGGACTGATTTTGAATAGCACTTATTTTATTGTGGTACTTTCATTCTACCTTGTTGCTGTGGAGTTGGTTGTTATAGAAAGTGTGCCACGTAAAGCGCGATATGCCTGCCTACATATGCAACATGCATAATTTAACCATGTTTGTTTTGAAAGTGGAAGATTGTATGAGATCATATTTTAGTGAGAGTGTACATTATTGTGATTGTTTTAATAGTTCAATTGTAATTTACAACAGATCATATGCAATTCTTTTTCGCTTGTTATTGCTATTTTTATTGTAATTTTGGATACTTATACTTTTTTGTGATTAAATTGTGATTAAAACAGTATTTCGACTGAAAACTATCATTTGTTTCTCAATGTTGTAACAAATATACCTGGCATAGGGATCTGCTTCCGCATACTTATTTGTCGGTAGGGAGGGTGGAGGGTGAAAACAGTTAGTATTAGTTGGGAAGGGCAAATGCTGGCCTTTCCTCTCAATGGACGTGAAGTATGGTGCTTTGACGAACTTGAATGAAGGACTGTAAACGCTGCTATTCCCTTTTGCTTACTATCATGATGATGAATTCAATTTATATTTTGAAGTGTACCTCTGAATAAATCTGTTCATCTGGTCTTCGTAACTCGTTTTATCCTTTAGGTGTGTTCACTTTGAAAAGGATAGCTATCATTACTGATTAAAATTATCAAAGAAAATGGAATCAGCACCGGAACTCGAACCTAGGTACCTCTCTATTGCTATAGGCTGGATACGAACAGAGCTATAATGACACCGTCATAATTTATTTGGTGTAGTTGCCAAATAACTGATAGTACCGTACCGCTGGAAGTTGATACCCAGTTCTACGTAATTATGAAAGCCGGCCTTGTTGTGCCACGTGACTAAGTATTTGAAGGGGCCTCAGGCGGCCCATTCAATGCCCATTGCTAGTTAAAGGAGTGAAAAGGGGGATTTCAGGATGATAGTTGAATCTTAAGCATTGTTGTGTGAATGACGAAGTCGTCGTATACCTCATTGTGGCAAGGAGACAAATAAGGAACGAGTAGGGGCGTGAGCCTATGCTCGTAAATTTAGGGAGCCCTTAAGGGGGTTGAAGTTGCAGTTGTTGAACCAGCAGCCATTGATTCATACTGTGCCATTCCTTGGGAGGTGTAGATTGTTTTCCAACGGTTTTGGAAAGTTAGTAAAATGAAAGACTTTTTAGCGTTTTCTGCCGACTTCATGCATTTTTGTTGCTTCATTGGCAACAATTGCCATAACTGTTTCAAATGTTCTCTTTGTTTCCATTGTTTGTTTTCATTGTATCTTCAGATTGACAGTTTTGTAATTGTTAGTTAGTTCGGAGTTCAACATACAGACAGTAACCACATTCTGAATCACAGTTGCCCAGGGTCAGGGGCGATCGACGTGTTTTTAAATTCGATTTCAAATTTAGACAGATTTTTCGATTGATTTTACTCAGAGGGTTGTTTCTCGCTCTTTTCTATCTTCACTCTTAACTCAATACAAATGAAAGTTGGGGTTGCCACTTCAAGGTATTGAGTTACTTTGAAGGAGTAGAAATAAAAAGTGAACACACAAATATATGTATTGCAAACGAGTCAATTTCGCATCGCATTGCTAGTAAAGATTTGATATGATATATTGCAATGACATTTGGTAGTTCGTGCTTCTTCCATTGCCATTAGAACACCTCTTTGCATCGTGGCAAGGACGGGGACGATGTACTAGAGGTTTTAAGTAGGGTATTACGAAAGCCAGACACAGGGGACAGATTCCAGCCAGATCTTCAAGGGCATAATAATGATGGCCTATCGATTCTCGGCTTCGGTGAAGCAACCAAAGGAGAAAAGTGGGCCCTCTGCAATTTTCAATCTAGTCTTGTTTCGGTCATTTTTTTCTGTCAAGTTCATGAGAAGATGACAGAGTTTAAACTTACCCCTTTCCGTTTAACATTCTTTACTGTAATGTTAAATAATACCATTGCATGTGTCACCCATTATTGTTATAACTAGATGAAATTGAAAATATAGTAGAGAACTGGACAATCTGTCCCATCCAGGATTCGAACCCACACATTGGCGGCATGTGCTCTACCAACTGAGCATAGTTACCCACGATGATTACCACGTACTCTATTTCACTAGTCGTATTGACTTTCCCAGTTTTCCATTGGTGTATATTGACAATCAGCTCTAAGCGAAGATAAAGACCAGGCTTTCTATGCCATGTGACTTGATTATGGAAAGATGGCTATTCGGCCCATCAATCCATACAAAGAGTATTGGGCATATAGCATACTTTGTGACGATACGAGAGCGTTTCTTGGCGCTGAACGAATTTGTAGCAGCACCTTAGATACTAGCGTTTGTTGACTCAGTTGATGCCATAGATGGTAAACGTTCATAATGTCTTGAGTCGTAATATATTCCTGCAGCTCCGTTTCCAGGGATATCTCTCCCGTCTTTAGGCTAACGGACTCTAAAACGTATCGCTGATTTTTGCAGTTCGATTGCGGACTCCCACGGATGTAGGGATCTAACTTTTTGAAGAAGTGACCCGATGCTGATATTTTTTGGTTGTGTTTTCTCCGATAGTGCCGGGAACCATATTTGTGGTAGGTTGTCACTCACTCACTAATACTCGAGCACCGTGCGGTGCGTAGAGCCAACTTGAAACACAAGTGGTAGTTTGTGGGAGATGTTATTGATGTGGTTGTGATGTTGTAGGGAATAAACAGCACTGAACGACGACCTTTATGATACTTGCAATAGCTACCTTGTCTATCTCCCATCGACATTTAGCCGCTGTCGCACATTGCTATTTTGTTTATCTCTTTCTATCATCAAGGTCGTAGGAAGGCTGTACATATTGGGAATAGACGTACCAGTGAAGACATATTAAGGACATTTTCTTTGTTTACCTAGAAGTGAAATCTGCTCTAAAAATCTTAAGAGGTGGCCGACAGTGGTGAACATTCTACCTTCCCTATTCATATTTGCACCTCTTTCTAGAACTGACAAAATAAGGCAAAATTATCGGCTTATTCGCAAATATATGAAGGCGGGCAAAGTTTTGGCCCTCTTCCTGGTTCTTCCAGCCCTGAATACATGATCTATGTCACATATAACGATTCTGTTTAATATGCATTGCAGAAGTAGAACTTTAGCTGCACAATGTTTTCGTTTTCCTTCACAAACGAGTCTTTGAGATGGAAGGAGAGTATTTGTCGAATGTTGGTTATCAAGATGAGGTTTTCTTTCCTCCTGTGGTCACTTTCATCGTTGTTATTCTTTGTGTTGCAACGAGTACACCTGTCTCCTTTTATACTGAAACAGAATGGTAGTAAATGCTGTCTAGTCACGTAAATAACCCATGGCAACCTCACCTGTGATTAAGATATGCCACGAAAATAGTGGATATCAGATAAATCTGTTAACATCGCTGTTATTTCGGTATACAGTGCCACCGGAGCTGATGCGGCACGTATTGGCGTTATATTTGCGTTCCGTTGTTAATTCAAAATCCTCTTGTGGCCTCAGCAGCTTCAGATGTTAATCCATTGTTACAAGATAGAGAGCCTAAAGAATTATCTTGTGGTTATACTAAGCTTGGCCCCCAAAGAAATCTGTTTTGTTTGAAATATCATCAGAAAGCGTTTTAACCAATTGTTTTCCTTGATGCAAGTTGAAAGAGAGCATCCTTCTTCCAATCTTGATACAAAAATTTGTTGGAGTCTTGGGGCATTCGACCATAGCATGGTTTCTGTCTTGGGCTCAAGCTGCTCACGTTTACTTTTCGCCGTACCCCTGTCAGAAAGCTCTCTGGCGGCCCCGAAATACCATGGTATCGAAACATCTTTTGGCAACGAACTTATCGCCAAATGGCGGTTTTCCATAGGCCACTAATGTGCCAAACAGGAGTTGATGAAAAGATGCTGGTCAGTAACAACATGAAGATTCAAACGATATAGCTTTATACACTGTATATACTAAGATCTAAATTTTGATAAAAAATCTAGATAAAAACATTTTGTCAAGTGCCAATCGGACACCCACTTTTTAAGTCCTTGTTACATTAAAATATTAGCGTGTCTCTTAAAAAGATAAAATATCGGAGAAACAGTGCGAAAATCCTTGGGGGCTTACCCCTCGCCTAAGAAAGAGGTAGATTTAAGGGTTTATATACTCTAGAACATTGTAATTAAAGAGATCTAAATATACATACAAAATAACGGCGTTAAAGGAAAGTAGGGGGATGGGGTCGGAATTAAAACTTAATATGCAGCACAGAATCAAAGACAGTTTTTATAAATCATTTACTAATCTGATCCTCTCCAATTCACCCAACTCAATTTTTCCCTCTCGATAAATCAAATTATGCTCCAAGGAGTTCTATAAGAATACTCATTTTCCAAACTTTAACATTGGCCTACCCTCAACCAACATTCTTATTCGAAGTAAGTCCGACGATGCAATGTAGGCGTCAGTTCTTTTCGTTTGAAAAGGATTTGTATTGATGAGCATAATTTCTGGTTGAATGAGTGAAGGCAAGCATAGCATGGGTGTATATTGAAATAATAGATTCAGCAAGTTTATTAGTTATATTAGATATACAATTTTCAGGGCCGGAGAAACGATCTCTGTAGGGAAATGGGCACCATTGTTTATATAATCAAGATCTTTTCAGTTTTTACACACAACGTAATTTTGCCCAAAAATGGAGGGCACTTGCCACTGGCCTTCATGGTTGCTACGGCCCTGGCTTTTCTAATTTTCATTAAGAAAGGAAACCTTTTGAGATTTTCTAAGCAATAATCCGTCCTGCACCAGGGTTCTGCACCTGATAGTTGGAAATTAATTTATTGCGATGATTCTTTTTTTATTTTTCTTTGGAATAATGTATCGGTGACCTAATAACTTTTCCTCGGGCAGAGTAATGCAAACTATGATACTGGTCGATACAAATTGAAAATCTACCATTTCCGACTCGCCCTTGTCATACCTATACCTAGCGATTTATCGATTAATCAAAATTAATATATCCAATCAATCAAATAGTAATAAATGGTGTTGTTGCCAGCACTAATAGAGATTCTGAGAGATCCCTGGAAATTCTTATACAGGCTTATTCCGAGATTGAAGATACAGAATGTTACCGAAAATCTTCCTCTTCACAGGAAACAAATAGGCAAATTTGGTCCTGTAACATACTTAAGGGAGGCGCATTATGCCCCTCTCTATCCCGTGATGCCAAGATGAGATTGCCCAATTTTGTGTAACTTTAGGATGGCAGCATGGGCGTAGATTCTGGGGATACGGAGGGACTGCTCCCCCCTCACTTTTCAGGATGGGAGGACAACAGCTTCTTTATCCCCTCACTTTTGTGCCCAGAAATGTCAATTTGGGCACGTTTAACCCTCCCCCTACACACGCATTCTTACAGCGATCTGCCCCATGGATGGCAGGAGATGATTATTGCCAGGAAAGAGCCTGAAAACAGGCGTTCCCGGTAATGATATGCTTACCTTTGTGAGAGCACCCATTCCACTCCCACAGAGTCAAACCAAAGAACTTTCACTCTTGGTCTGCCTCGCACATCCCCTCAAGGACTCTCGCATACTACTGTAAGCGATGGGATTCGGAAGAATCTTTTAGAAAATAACTGCAAAAGTTATCTGTTCTATGAATAATGCGTGGGATTTCACCAGGCCCGTGTGGTCAAATAGCGAAGTGAAAACGTCTTGAAGGTTGGTGCGCATGCTTGGTTTCCAACGAAAACTGCAACCAAATAACTTCACGCATTCTGCATGTTTACGAGTGGCTGCACATCACTGCAGGAGCCAAGTTCGAACACGCTGGTGAAATAGCTTGACACGAAGAACTGGCCTCTAAGTGTAAGAAGTTTATAACTAGCAGCGCCGGCAGGGAAAGTGTTAGGCATCGTTCATTTGTACCGTATTTAACCTTTTTTATTTGTCCTTTCTTACAACAACTTTCGGTACAGCTGCTCACTTGCTTCCACAATGTAATGCAACCCTGAATTTGTAACAGATATATCATAAATTTTCATATTCAGAGTCAAAGGAGATAATCCGAGATGGCCATTATTTATGTGGTATTAGCGATCTCATTATCAGTGTTTACTCAGGACATTGTTGATGCCGAGAAGATGTGTTCACTTGCAGAAAGTCGGCGATTTGATTGCTACCCAGAACCAAATGTCGATTCCATGAAATGCGAAGCTCGTGGGTGCTGTTGGGCTCCGCCAAAATCAAACTTCGTGGAGGAAGATGCGGAACCGAGGACTGAAGGAACCACCAAGCTAGGTGTACCGCACTGTTTTTACCCCGCAGACTTCGGAGGCTATGAAGTCATCAAAGAGCAGAATACCAAGACTGGTTTTCAATTGCATTTGAGACTGTTTGGAGGCGGTGGGCCATATGGAAATAACGTGAAAAATCTGATTGCAGATTTTAAGCTTGAAACACAACAAAGATTAAGGGTGAAGGTGAGATATAATTGACGTATAGGCCTATTTCATTTAATATTTAAAACTTTTATCGTGCCTGGAAGTGGGTGGAAGCAGTTATAGTAGAGCTTCAGGTCCATAACTAGTGTGCCCTACCTGCAGGCCGGTATATGAAACATTATTTTGACTGGTGAAGAAGTATGTTTTAGTTGATTATTGGTGCCGGATGGTATCACGACTTACTTAGATCGAGTGTGAGTGCCCTTGCAGTAGCCAAAGGGCGACTTAAAAGGTTTAAGATGACGTATTTACATAAATAAGCCCTAAAGAAGTATGTAGTCTATTGATATGGAACCTTGAACCTAACTAAGTAAGTAATGGTAAGTATTAAAATGCATTTATTATCATTTTAGGAGCGAGGGGCGAAGTTTAAGGGTAAAGGATAAACATTTCTTGTTTATAGCACTTATAAAAGGGGAGTCCACGGCATTTAAGCCGCATCGTCATCATATGCACAGGCTCACATAATAAGTCAACCGTGTCTCCCCAACACTATGGTATTGCTCGAGTTTTCATATTAACATCCCTGTTGCAGTTTATATTGCAAACTTTTTTTTGAAGTTTGTAAATAATCAAGTGCAATAACATCACATGATTTCAATCGATCTGTATCTTTATTTGCATTCTGTCCTCTTTGCGTATCAAAAGGCCAGGAATCTTTTGGCGGTTATTGTGTTTTTTGTTATGAAGCATGAGTGGTTACGAGAAAGGATAAAACGGTTGCGAGGTAGGGGGCAAAGAATTGCTGGCAGAAGGGAACTTCTTAGTTGGTTGCTTTTTTTATTGTTCAGAAATTTGGCAAACTTGTGCAAGCCATGGATACATGCCAACTGGATGGTGAGTGAGTGTAAAAAGTTGTGAACAACAACCCAGTCTTGACTGAACTACTTCAGCAACAATCACCTCTCACCCCCACTAATGTTCTCCAAAAGCTCCATGTACTTGCATACATACATGCATATGCTCACTTTCTCATTCTTTATGATTTTAGATTACAGATGCTGACAATTCGAGATATGAAGTACCTATACCAACTCCAACTGTAGAGGCAAAAAGTGAAAAACAAGATTACATTGTTACTTTCATAAAGCACCCATTTGGATTTAAAGTCAAAAGAATTTCAACTGGAACCACTGTGTGAGTACTTTGGGATAGACTGTGAATTGTCCTATAGATGGGGTCATATTTTAAGTTGGAAGGTTTATAGAAGCCTTTAAGCATGTAATTATGCCCAAGTTAGTTTTGTGTTTAAGTTTCATAGGCCTATGGCAATGATAAATGATATAGAGGTTGTCAGGGGCTTGCTCCATTATAATTTCCGATTATGAATGGTAACCACATAGTAAGGTTCTTCAAGGGATACCTTCTTCATGTACCTTACAGGTGTGACATGCTCCTCTTTAGTGTCCCTTACAATTCAAAGGTATGTGAATTCTATTGTTCATTTTGCAATTGCATGGATAACGTTCAAAACAATTTTCTCTCACTGTGTGCAAGATATAAAGTGCTTCTAGGTGTGCTTTAAATCCTGTGATTTTCATTGGCACCAAATATCCTTCAATCTGCTGTGTCACAACAACACCATACCAACACAGTCATGATTTTAAACGAGATAGTAGTTTCTTGTTCTCATGAGGTCAACTTATGGGAAAGATTACATTCCGATGGGATCATGATATTGCAATTTGGGCTGAGGTGTACATTTCTCATTTTGGAGTTTTATTCTGGGTAACTGTTTGGTGTTCTTTAGCCTTTCCCAGCATCCATCCAGGCAGATATAACATTTTCATTTCACTTTCTTTATAGAGACATGTGTAGAAGACCCCCACAAATTCCCATCCAACTGAACTGATATCTATTTAGAGAAATATCATACAGCTGAACATTTATCACATTGAATTTGTTAAAGGTGTTTGATTAGACAGATGAATTTGTCAAGCAAATATATATATGTAAATTAATTTATCTGGCCAATGTGGATGCAGCTACATGCAACTTCATCTTCTGTGTACTGATGTGCATAAACAGCATCAATTCACTAGAATCCAAATGATTAGAAGTGCTTGTTGGAAATACAGCAAAGCAAAGAATTTAACAAAATTATTCAGTCTAGAGTAAGCCCTTTGTTATCTTATCTGCACATATTTTGTTATCACAACTGGTGGTCAAGAAACCTTATTAACACATCCACATATGAATTTACTTTAGAACCCCAAAACAACAAACATCAGAGTAACCAATACTTGCATACTCTGAGAAAATGTCACTAGTCAGGTGACAGGTCAAGAAATTCCTCGAAACACCTAAGTACTTGTCTTGTGCTTCATTTTCCACTCTTCATTTCAACCTATGTATGTATGTATGTACGTATGTATGTATGTATGTATGTATGTATGTATGTATGTATTGCCTGAATTTGAATGTATGAATTTGCCTGATGATCGTGAATACATGAAACTCGGAGTAGTGAATTTCCATATCTCTTCCTTTAGTATCTCTTTCTATACTGCTCTGCATTTATGCATCGAGCACTCTCGTATGTTGA
>JAAAKL020011522.1:0-13600 GCA_010016065.2 Carybdea cf. marsupialis auct. non (Linnaeus, 1758) | reverse complement strand
TTGTCATATTTTGATTACTTTCGAGTAAAAATCGTGGCACCCTCAAGAAATACTCAATCAAAATGACAATCTTGCGAATTTAGCTCATAAAATTGGGTTCGTTACGATGGTGCATTACCGACCCTAAAAACACTAGAAATATCTGCTATCCCAAAGCTCTTCAATACATTATATAATTAAGAACTGAAATGTACAATCGGTATGAAAAAAGCAGATCAAATTGACCATTATAAAGTCAAATTACTAAACAGATTCTGTTTTATTTCTAATTAAAAGCCATTATCACTAGGTGATGATTGGTCAAGCGAAAAGAACAGTGTCGACTCCCTTCAATTGTACCTTTTCTTAATGTGTGGAGCGTAGCCGTGTGGTCTTAAAAGCTTGCTATGAAAACAACGGACCAGGGCCCTCTTCCAGCGCTAGGAAGCTTTGACAGCTACACTTTATCATAATTACGCGGTCCGGCTAAATTAATGTGAAGAAAATTGTGGATACGGAATCTCCAGAAGCCCGCTGGATGGATTGCACCTGTGTGTGGATGGTCCAGTGTACTGTTTACGGCCACGAGCGAAGGCACACACAAAATAACTACATAGGTTTCGTTAGGCTCAAAGTAATCTTTACACCAACTATAAGAACATAATCAACATTGTAGGTAAACGAAACTCTCTCTCTCCCTGAACCGCTGTCTGGTGCTCCAATATGATATTTGATCCTGGGCACGAAAGTAGACTCTGATTGGCCATTGCCATTACCAAGAACGGAATGGACTTTGGAAGAAAATGTCGGACATAACACCCAGCCTTGTCACGCCTGTGTCGTGCTGATTATACTTGAAGAACAAATGAAGATTACCAGTGATTGTGGTCTACTCAGCCCTTCACTCAGATTTACTGAGTAGGTCGTTCAGCCGATCGAGCAGTTGAGCACTATGCGGGGCCATTCCTAGTATAACCTGTTCCTCGTCTAGAGAGTAACCTGAACCTAGTGACATCATGCTGTTACGAAATTGTTCTTGGTCACAATGTCAAGCAACGGAAAATCAAATAGAATGCTAGTACTCAAATTTCACTCTAATTTATCTTAATTAAGTAGTGTAAATCTAAATTTCTTATGCACACAGCATTTAATTTGAAAAGTTTATATTTTGACGTTTGTAATTCTTCAGACTTCCAAATGTCTTAGCTCGACATTTTTTCATCCATATCAGATCTCGTTTGCACTTACAAGCATGACTTCTTCAGGCACGTCGTACTAATCAAGGTATCAAGATATTTTGTCTTAGAACTTGACTTATCATACTGGAAATAAATATGTTAATAGAGTGACAAAGGGGTACACTCGATAACTTAACTCGTAAGGGTTTGAAATGTTGTTTCCATCATTTTAAAACCCTGAATGCATGCATACTGCAACCTTCTGTATACAACAGACGCTTGATAAACATGGAAATTTTAAAGAATATACTAAGAAGTGAATGTGCCTGTGCGAAGATGTATACTAATGAACTCTTCTAGTAAGTAAGGTTAAGTAGGTCGTTTAATTGGACGTTCAGGAATCATTCCACATAAATGCAAGAAAAACATTGTTTTGCAGACCCAAAGCATCTCTCTTTTCAATTGGCCTTTTCGGTTAGCCGGTCAGTTCGGCGGGCCCTGACTGGTTAAAACAATAGCAATCTGGCTGTCAGAGTCCTGATTGGGTACTTTGGATACACTGTTGGGTACGTTTGATCAGTATGGGAGTTCTGAAGAATTTACAAAAAATATATCTGTCAACCTACTCTAGCTTTTTTCGATAAGGCACTTATGCTACATAGAAAGCAGTAGGCATGAAGTCCATTACAGAGAGATGTAGCCAATGAGTGCGCTCAGAAGTCATGGAGACCACACCCAGACCTAAGAAACCGGAGTGTGAAAGTCAGTATCATCTAGGAAATTTGTATCAAAGGCAATAGTATAAAAACAAGTATGGACGTGCTATCAAACATGGTAGTGTCACGCTTTCTCCGTAACTTCTCCTCCATCGAATTTATTTTAGAGTTGTTTAAAAAGCAAAAACCCGAGGAATCCTCTTAAGATCTACACCCTGTTTATGACTGGCCGAAACTAAGCTTCTGCCAAACAAATATCCCCCTTTGTGGTCCCTAAACAACAGCACAGGCCGCGAATCTTGTCTGAACTAATGAAACCACTTTTTTGTTTCGTTTCCGTGAAAATATGTGTTCTCAAGTTAGGGATTGTTTGTTCATTTTTTGTTCTCTTTCTTAGTTCTTTTCTTCCAAAGTATTATGAAGATATTAAAATTCTGTTGCGGCACATTCTGTGTTTACTTATACCAGCTATAGATACAAATACATGCAAATCTTTAAGTAAATCCATCGATTTTAGAAGAAAACGACTAAGGTGATACGTCGTTAGTCGAGAAGAACCAATAGTATACTAAACAATGATGAAAAATACGTAAACTGTGATTTAAGCCGGTAAGCAATCGCACAATCTAAACATATTTCATAGAATATTGCATCAATACAAAGATCCAGTGTTATTGTAAGCGTGCGAGCCTTTTTTTTTGGACAATCATCAGTGTATTCGGGTAACGGGCAAGTGATAAAACGACAGAAGTCGGGATCTAGATCAATCGTCTTCAGTTACAAGCATTTAATAGTAAAGAAATGATTACGTCGTGATATGTGACAATGTACAATATGTGTAATGTGCTGCAATCAACGATCAAACACCCTTTTGCTAAAGTTTGTTCATTATTTTTCGGGCAAATCTGACTTTTTGTCAGCTATCGTCTCCAGCTACCGAAAACGTTGGCCCCTCCTTTAGTTCCAAATTCAGAATTATGATAACAGGAGCGTAGACGTTGGCCCCTCTTTTAGTTTCGGATTCAGAATGACGATAAAGGGAGCGCAGACTAGAGTGAAAGGGTAAAAAGTGTGACTTTACAGTCCATGTGATCTGCCATCTGTGCATGCAAAGAATATTTCCCACCCGGACAAGAGTCGCCCTCGATAGTCGTTTCGCGGCACTATTCTCAGCCGGGACAACTGCACCCTGCAAGTTGCCACCAGTACGATTCTTAATTAGGACAACCGATCCCCTGGATATTGACGTAGGAAGCAATTGTAAATGGAAAATTGCCATAGAGGCAAAAATATTTACTTGCAGCGATTGTAAGAGTGGGGAGGTATAAAAGATGTATTACAAATGAAAATGAACTACCGTATCTAGAGCAAATATTTTTACAGTTGATACTATTCTCGACTCTCTGTCTCATGTTTTACTAAATTTTGGTGTTTAAGTATCTACTTAGTGTTACAAGTCGCTCGTGTATCTGGGAATGTAACCGTCATAATTTTAGTGGAGCTTGTTGCCCGCCATCTTCAGACTGTAGGCAACAAACACACCAGGCGGAAAGCGCAATCTTAACATGAGTATTGTGGCCCAGGTAATAATCTTAAACACAGCCATCAGTTAGAAACAAAAAACAACAAACTGCTCGATGTATATAAGCGCTGACGTTTCGTTGTATGTCACACAACATTCTCAAAGCGAATAAGCGGAAAATAACAATCGTTGCTCTTTTGCAATGAAAAAATACTTACAGAGGACTGTTAATGAATGTGGGATGTTAAAACAAGCACAGGGCGTATGAACTTTTTGCCACGTTAAATATAGGATTCAGGTTTTTGATAAGCAGGCTTTCTTTGAGGAGAAGTAGAAAACCAGAAGAGGCGATTGTGAGAATTTTGAAGTCTATGAAGGTGACATAGGGTGATTTGAAGAGATGGCATCGTGTCTCATGTTGGAGAAAGGTGGGCCAAAGAGTAAATTACCAGTCAAGGCCGAGATGCTAAGATGCTCAGAGACCCTAGTATGTCAGATTATGGGTCGTCAGACCCAAATGCTGCCCAGCATTGTATTTTTACAATTTACTTTAGAGAAATGATAATGTGAAATGGTTAAATTTGAAAAATTCTAGAGAAACAGGAAATATACCTGCAGTGGGATTTGAATCCCATTTGTGACAGATTATCTACTTACTAGGCATTTTGGCAAAATTGTAATTTGTTAGCCACAATTTCAAATCTAAGGACAAGGTACGAAGTTGAATCAGTACGCTCCTGTGATTTTAGACCGTCCCATCTCTAACGCAATAAAAATGAATGGCTGTGACCTGTGCAACATTTAGCCTTGCTCTGGAAATGCTTTTCGATCGTCGACTTTAATGTTCACTGTGTTTTTGACTTGTTCTTGCCACTTCCATTTCCCGTAATTGTATCAATCTTTTCCGCCTCGTTTGGTCCTCCGTTTTCCAATTTTTATAGTTTCACTGCTTCAATAGAAAAACTTTCTTTCTCCTACAAAGTGATCGTGGTAAATATTTAAATGTAGGATTCAAGAGAGTAAATAGACGAGGACGTTTAGTAAAAGGCATTCTGTGCGACTGGAAATGATAGACCTACTGATGCTACTTTCCTTCACGTTATCTTTGTCGTATGCAATATTGTCAGATCCTCGACTTGACACAATACCGTAGACGAGAGGGTGTCAACACTGCGATTTAAACTCCGAAACTAACGCATTTGCCTTGACTTACTATCGACAGAGATTATGAAACACACTTGTTTTAAAATCTCTACTATCGATAAAGCCACGGTGACGTTCGGTATTTCTTTGAAACACTACAACTACTACCTAGACCTCCATATCCATGACATGCAGGCTCTGTCAATTGAAATGAAGGCTCTCGGTACTTCCCCGTACCCCCAAATGCTTTCATAATACCCCAACCACCACCAATAACAGCTCACCGTACCACACGATTGAATCCATCAAGTACGAGTCTATCTTTTAACCATACGTTTTTTCCTTGCAGTGAACCCGAAGGACCCGATGAGGATTATGGTTAGTGTGACGCTAAGCTTGAGTTAAGTTACGGTTGAATTCGGCGTTAGAATTGCACCAATGGTTAGGGTTAGCCCTATCCTAACCCCTCGTCCCCTCCCCTTAGTTAAAATGATTGTTGAGAATGGAAGTGGCACAGATTATGAGGGAAGGTTTGAATTTTAGTTTGGTACGGGAAATGTGAAAGTACCAACATCTTAAAGTGTATGTCAAGTGACTCTTGAAAAAAGGCCGTACCATTCGAATGAGTCATTTCGTTCGTCGTGGCATATTGGTTAAGGAGTCGGAATCGCATGCCAGAGGCTATGGGGTCGAATCCCGCCTAGTCCGATGTAAAGACTATCGATTAGAGAAGACAACGGGAGGCCACCCCTGTAAATATGCTGTCTCCCCAGGACATTGCTCATTCTGGCTGGGCAATCAAAATCGAGTATGCCACAAAAACAAAAATAAAAAACAAGCTCAGAAACTAACGACATTTTGTCTCTGCAGCACATTTTCCATCATTAAAAAGCCTTCCCTGCTCTTTACACTCTATTAATAATAATGATCTTTCTCTTTGGTTCACCAGGCACCGCCGTTACTGCACAAATTGAATATCTTGCATCTAATACTTTGGTACATTTTGGACATCTTAGATGGCAGTCAGGCTAGGAGACTGAATCGATTTTCACCCCTTGGTGAATTTCTAGATCATAATTTGGATGCTTTGGCATTATGCAACTTGGGAATAATTATCGTTTGTGTAGCGAAGCTTGGAACTCACCCAGCCTTAACATACTGGCTACCCTTATCGTCAACTTGGACTCACTACTTTCTGTATATCAGGATTTACATTGAGAAGGGATACCCGACTTCCTGGTATGTAACTGATTGATTATAGCATATTTCCACGTTTTGATGTAAGGCTGAATAAAACAAGACTTGCAGCAAACGTCAGGTCATATCAAGTCGCTGACAAAACATTGACTTACCTTATTCCAGGAAATCAACGCGGCACATAATTAACGCGATTTTTTAAAATTCGCGTTAATTAGAAGTCGCGTAAATTTCTAGGCCGTTAAAAAGGTTCTGGGTAAATAATAATCGGAATGCATTTAAACTTGTTTTATTTCTGTGTTCATTAGATGCATCATGTATCCTAGTTTGACTGAACCGTATTAACGTAATCCTTATTTCAATGTGTCTTGGCTAACCGCGTTAATTTGGTTCACATTAAATTAGGGCTTCGTCGATTTCCTACAATAAGGTATATAAAGTCGAGTGCAAAACGAAGAGAAGTATAAATGCAACGGCAAAACTCCTAGAGATATGGGGCTAGGTACTGAGCTTTTGTTAACTTACAAACCTGACTTGCAATGTATGTCTCCGGTGAAGTTACAGATGAAGCCACTGACCAGAAAGTAGTGTTACACAGTTGGATGCGGGTGTTAGATACAGGTACTGGATACAGAGGGAAAACACCGCAACTCTATCCAAATACGACGGTTCAGTTTGTTTTTTGATAGATAATTGAAGCTGCATATTTCGACTAATCGAGGTTCTCCGTAATAAATACTATAGATTCAACTCAGTTCATAATGACTCTTTCAGACCACAAAATGGTTATCAGTGCTACTAAAAGTGCTCTTCGTGGGATAATAAAATCTGCAAAAAAGTGAAAATTAACCCTCTCCTCACTACGCCTGTTCGATACATAATCTCTATGGAGAAATCCATGGGCCATATAACAAGGGGAAAACCAAATTACATCGGTTCTTGTACGATCTAACGAGTTCATCTCTACGGGGGCCGACTCTTAAGTTTTGTGAGTGTAAATGGGGTCAATTCTGTCACTTCAGGTTAACACAGAAGTTACGGAAAGGCACCAGAGGGAGTAGGAGAGAAAAGGTACTAACGTACTCCTATGAGCTATCTCTCACCTTCGAACGAATCTGAAATGACCAGAGATGGAAACGCCTGCAAGTACAGTGAATCACATCAAATTTAAGCCAACAATAGATAAGGTAAAGGAACATTCATAACATTGAGTTACTATGCTGATGAAATATTCTTTACTATTTTCGTTGTCGGGGCTTTAGTTCCCAGTCCCCCATCGGGTGGTCTATAGCATAGTGTAATTCTATAGCACCTTTTCAAAACTGACCATCTCCAACCCTTTCCTCTCAAAATACTTTACAAACTTCATTGCGCTTTGAACAGATTCATGGTCAAGATGGCATTGCTTCAATGGTGGTCTCCCCTGGCGCGGAAAGACGATTCAGCAAAATTGCCACAATCTTGATGTCGATGGCATTCGGAGAAGGATTTGCGTCTAATTTGGTGACTAGGGAATTAAAGGTTTAAGGAATCGGACTCACATGCCAGAGGTTGTGGGTTCGAATCCGGGCTAACCCGATATAAAGATTATCGGTTGGGGAAGGCAACGGAAGACCACCCCTATAACTGTGCTCTCTCTCTCCAGGACATTGTTCATTCTGGCTGGGCAGTAGGCTACGCTCGAAACCGAGTATGCCACAAACAAAAATAAATAAAAAATAACAAAGCTTACTACGTCAGCTGGCGGAGAAAGCGGCGAGAATTCGATGTGTCTCCGGTTTTATTTTCTCTATCATCCCTTCAAAATTGCTATAGCAGTGTCAGATAGTTAATTGAACATAAAATACGAATTCAGGTCCACTTTAAAACTTAACATTTTGCACTACCATTTAATCATACAGAACATATTCGGAAGAGAACCGTTTGCACCCTTTGTTATTTAGCTCAAAATATTATAAGTCATTCTAAGTGTAATATAATCACTAGTGAGAACCATCACATAAAAGAAACTAGCGTTATATTATGAAATTAGTATAATAAAGATGAACCATGAGATGTGAAATCAGAATAACAACTCCGAATGAAGAGTATAGTACGTAGTCTAAATAACAAATGGATGTCCCCATTATTTGATGACACTAAGGAACAGTTACTCAAATAGAGTAATAGAGTTACCCATAAAATTATTTCGCTTCTGAAAAATGACCTAAAATGAGAGTCTACCTTTACTTCAAACAGACTAACAGAGCCAAGGGTACAACCCCAAAATAATACGCCTCATATTCTCTAGTAATCAATCAGAAATCAAGACGTTTTACTGCTAGATTCCCGCCTATTGTGCGTTTCTCTTGAAACTCCCTTGTGATGTATCATCAAATAATCTTTATAATTGAAAGAGGGGATCTATTCCCTGTTTTGTCAAATAATATTTCTCCCCCGCAACTATGCCCGTGTGTCTTCATAAAAGGATGACCCTCCTTATGTATATTCCACCTGTGGATACAAACTTTTAGAAAATGTAGTTACCATCAACTTTTGATTTGAAAAGCTTTAAAGAAATGGACAATGTAGATTTCGTAACCTTTCTTCCATCAAAACACTGTTTTTATTATTTTCTTGAGGAAACCGGTGGAAACTGTAAAATATTTTTCCTGTTTATGCAACTTACGTGAACACTGTTTTAAAAAAACATGACTGACATTTTGAAATACAGATAAGTGAAAACGCCCCCTTCTACGAGTCTGGAATGAATTCTGTCAAGATATTTGTTATTCCTCTACACGAAAGTTGCCAGCGTGCATACCGAAATTGCGTATCTGCGTAAAGGAGTCTCGGTTGTGTGAAAGACGATTAAAATACACGATGTAGTTATTAGCATATGGGCATATTTCTGTTATTTTCCATTCTAGGTTCGACCAAACGGAGCTTACCATTGTGCTGTTGATCATGTTTGCTTTGATAAGTTACTATGGCGATAGCTTCTTGCTGTATAAGGTAAGGAGTCTAGCCAACAAACAAACGCTGACGTCCAACATATAATATAAATGATAATTTTTGTTGCTAAACTTTGCTATTATCTTCCTACTTACTAAATGATACAGTAATTTCATTGTTTGTGGCCCTGCGACAAGAGGACATTGAGATGAACCAGTGAATTTCTAAGGTTTGAGAAGAACACAAAGTAACACCATGTTTTGAGAAGGGGGGATTTGAAATGATATGTTATCTCAAACTGATGAAGGCTATTCTGAATCTTAAATGGTTAAGTCCCCGGAGATTTTTTGAAAGAAATATTTTTGATACAACAATAACTTGCTTTTCGGGTGCAAAGGTAAGGAGTCAATCTCATCCAAATTTTACTAGTGGTCTCCGAAGGCATCTTTTTATGTCCCACATTATCCATATCAAAATTGTAGTACCGACTAAGGGTAACGAAAAGTAGAATTAATCGAGATTGCAGGAATTTGATTTCCGACAGTATAAAGCTTAGGCAGTATTTGTTTAGAGAGAGTATTAGATTTGATGATACCAAACGTCCTACAGCGTACTTTATCAACTCGTATCCTCATGCGACATTAGCTACATCAAGCAGAGAAAGCATTTAATAGAGTCTGGTTTTGATTTTGCTGGATTATTAGTACGGCAAGTCACCTGCAAATTGGTGAAAATGACGTGGTTTATCCCAACCATAAGCAAGTTGCGCAAATTTATATGATTTGATGCAAATAAACAAAAGAATTAACTACAAGATTGAAAAGTCAAGGGCTAAGGCAACCACCCTGCAAAACACCCCGACGGGCATGAACACATGCAGCGTGAAAGTTCTCGGATGGTTGGAAAGCGTAAAAGTTAGTATAAAGATTGGTACTCTTAGTTACTAATATATAAGTTGGAAGCAACTCCCTCTTCAAGCATAATAAGTCGAGCTGTAAGTAAGAGTTGGTTTTGATTAGCTGGGTAGGAATGTGTTCCAGCTTCAATCGCAGAGAAGACACGAAACTTGTACTGTAAGTATGCTATGAGTATAGAACCTAGAAAGTGTAAGGAAGGAGAAAACAGATCATTACCTAGTATACCAATTAAGATGACCCCAACCCTGTATGTAACGACAAGTATACTTAAGTCAGCTGTGCTCCCAACAGGATCATCACAAGTGCAAAAAGCACAATTACGTCGGAGCGGTTAAGAGGCACTTAGAACGACACGTTGAAGCTGGCGACATTGCTATCCATATCCGATCAGCTATCGCTCGAATGAAAGATGCAACTTACAAAAATACAAGTGCTTCACACTATAGAAGAGAAGATTTACTACTAAGAAAAAAAGGTTTCACTTGCGTTTTAAAAATATTTTATCAAGTTTTACCCTACCGTCACCTCTACCTCACATGTTTTATCTTAACTGAGGAATCTCCTTCTTTTACGTTGTTTATGATCATTACAATCATTTAGCATGTTGGCTGATAAATAGTGTTTTATTTACTGGGTGGAAATAAACTGTTACAACCTCATTCTATTTATCACCATGGTTATTGGCATTTGATATTATTGTAATATCCACATCGCTAGCTTTAGGTACCGTTTTAAAATTGTATTGATCTCTTATCCACTGCCATGATAGAGATTTTAGTAATACGTCCATATGAACATCGTGCTTATAATTCTTATCGCTTGAAATTCAAAAAATTATGACTGAAGTTACTGCAAAGACAGGTATATGGTGATATTCAAGTAATTCAGAAATCAGTTTATGATCAAGCTCGAAGTTTAGCTCGAGGGGCGCAGGGACAGAAAAGGCGTCAAAGGTTGATTGGCTAGAAAGAGTTGAGTGATCCCAGCCTCTGGCCGTCTACTAACTGTAAAAGGCATTAATATGCAGATTTGCTACGCAAAACCTGTATCCTCAGAGGGGTTACGAAAGGAAGGATGCTTGTAAAGAGTTCAAAAGAAAGGAAGAGGAAAAGGGATGGTCTATGCCCCAAGTAAAGGGAAGACGGAAGCGGAACTTAAGATTCAGTTCATAATAGAAAGTGATAGAGGACCTTCAACCTGCCGTGAACAAGAAAGCAAAGAGATGGGCTTTCCAGGTATAGTACGAAATAGTGCAGGTGAAGATGGCGTTACCCAGTTGTGCCATCTCATTATCCTGAAATTGTTTATAATGTCGTAAACTGATTTATACAAAAATGGGGGATTACGTTTTATTCTTTCCTGCTTTCATTATGATTATTTTTTCCCTAGCTGCCACGTTTCCTTTGGATTCCAAACTTTCAAATGCTGGTTGCAATTGTCGTACTATTTTTGGTATTTCAATCATCAGGAGAAATCCTATTCATCCTGTGGTACAGTGGAAACGAAGAGAGAAACGCTATCTTCGAAGTAAGTCTTTTAGTCATTACCATCACAGTACTTAGAGCACCGTTCCCCTTTTTATCTTCTTCTTGTTTAGTTTCTTTCCGTTTCCATGTCTTCCTCCCTTTCCGTTTCTCTTTCCTTGTTACTTTCTTCCTTGCCCTTTTCTGTTTCTTAGAGACCCCCACACTCTCTTCTCTTTTTTGAGCTTTTTCATGTTTTATTTCTTGTTGGTAAGTTCTCTCTCCTATCTCCTTACTTGTTATTTACTTATCGTCCTTTCCTTGTTCTTAGAGCATCTTCCCTCTCTTTCTAATTTCTTCTTGCTTATTTTCTTGTAGTATGTTTCCACTACTTCCTCTTCTCCTTCTCTCATTTGTTCCTTGTCATTTTCTCCCTAGACCTTTTCCTTGTTCTTAGCGTTCTTCTTTCCTAGCCCGAGGTTTCCGCTAGAAGTAACGTTCATCCCGGTGAATGTTGCTGTGAAATAAAAGGAATAATTTTTTCTCTTCACTTTTGCTTGTACTTCCGTTCCTTATTCAACATCATCTAGATAGCCGACCAGAAAGGAAAACAACCAGTGATAGATTTCTGACATATGGCAATATTTGACGTTAGCTGAAATACCCAAATCAAGCCAAATAATTCCCTTGCTACTTATTACACTACATGAGCAAGCACCTTTAAACCCTTACGAAGAGAACACAACAAAAATAAAATCAGTATGGCACCACCACTCAACCGCGTTTGGTACCAACTCTCTAGAACGTCGGCAACCTATCAGAATAAATCCAGTAACACAGTCTAGTTTCCAGCGGCCTAGAGATGGGAGAAATATGTCTCGAAATTCATCTCATTTTTTATAGCATGTCCCAAGACATGATTCTTCTCCGTGCTTTATCACTTCTGGTAGAAGAACCACTCCTTGACCGTTCCCACCGGTCAAGGTCTTGTACTGTTCTTCTCCTTTCATCTGGTTTCTTGCCTATTGCGGGGTCTTTTCAAGCCATGTCATACGAATTCTTTAACTCTGGTGGCCTATCTACTTTCACTCATCCTGGCAATATGTCCTGCCCAGAGATATTTGTTGCTTTCCCTGATCCAGCCGTTTGATTTGCGGCTGTAAAGAGATTGGCCAAGCCCGATCCTTCCCACCTTCCGCTGCGCAGCCTTAACTGTATTTTTCGTTGCTGCTCGATAGTGCCCTAGTTCCTTTCCTACCACAGGTAGTCCACCTTAAGGCGATGGGTGTCCGGATCTCCATCACTAAATCACTAGCTCTGGCAGAGGGGGCACTTTCAAGGCATCTGCATACAGCAATGTTGACAGTAAACACTGTGGATAGTAGGCTGCTGACAAACAGGTATTTTAAGACCAGTAATATAAGAGAAGGACAGATTTTACGATGTCTGCTGCATTGATACTGTGTAGTAGTGCTAACAATTTTGATGAAGTTGTTATCGCTGTTATCACTTAATCATTACAGGCTTCCCTTGGTATAAATAACCTATCACTTACTCAATGGCCTTTCCTTCTACTGTCACTAAAGGTCTGGTGGCATATTCACTAAGCTTTAC
Organism: Carybdea cf. marsupialis auct. non (Linnaeus, 1758); assembly: GCA_010016065.2. Taxonomy (NCBI): domain Eukaryota; kingdom Metazoa; phylum Cnidaria; class Cubozoa; order Carybdeida; family Carybdeidae; genus Carybdea; species Carybdea cf. marsupialis auct. non (Linnaeus, 1758). The sequence goes on along the minus strand of JAAAKL020011522.1, from coordinate 937 downwards.
TCCAGTTCCAAACGCATACTGAGACCAACTGGCTTGCTAGCATTGCAGATTTCAGTCAGCAAATATAGCATACAAAGTTTATTCTTGTACTCAGTGGTCTTCTCTTGGAATTGGTTAATAACGTGAGTGTGATCAACTGGAGCCGCCGTGGTCAAGTAGTTAAAGAATCGGACTCAGATGCCAGAGGTTGTAGGTTCGAACCCGGCCTAACCTAATATAAGGACTATCGGTTTGGGGAGGCAACGGGAGACCACCCCTGAAAATGTGCTCTCTCCCCAGGACATTGCTCACTCTGGCTGGGCAATAGGCTACGCTCGAAATCCAGTATACCAAAAAACCAACCAAAAAAACAACAAAAAAACCCCCCAAAAACGAGATGTGAACAAAAAAGATATCAACTGTTGAATACACAGATCTAAATAAAACTCATTACATTATAAACTCGTATGCTAGTTTATGCTAATTGTCTAGTAATCAGGATTATCACTATCAAAGGATGACACAAAAAACAATTCCGCAAGTAATTGATCTTTTTTGAATTTGTACTTTTTGTTGCGCAATCTTAGCCACGGACATTTCCTGTCCCTTTATCTTGAATTTCTTTTTCTTCTTTGCTCTTTCAATAAAACAGGAAGGACAGGTTTTCACAAGAGCAAATTGGGTCAGTTCGGACTATTATTTGGATAGACGTTAATCAGTTTCCTCACGTGAAGCAGTGTGTGAGGGGTAATCAAGACTTGCACTCCCTACCAAATGAGGGACTCGCTGCGCATATTTAAGGAAGAGCCGAAAAAACTGGGCCTGAAGGTGAACTGGAGAAAAACCTAATTGATGCACATTGGCGGTGGACCCGACCCACAGCCCATACTTATCGACGATGAAGAGGTCAAGTTTGTTACCTCCTTCACGTATTTGGGTTCAACCATCACTAATAATG
>JAAAKL020011521.1:0-13601 GCA_010016065.2 Carybdea cf. marsupialis auct. non (Linnaeus, 1758) | reverse complement strand
TAGCGTAAAGAGTGAGGTATAACGAGGAGGTAAACCCCTCATATGCGTAATAATTTTTGTTCGTTTTAAGTTTTAATTCTGCTCCTTACTTTCAGTAGAAAAAACTTTTCATATTTATTTTTTCATTGCTTTTTCAAATAATGATAGAAGATCCTGCGCCCCCTTCATTGAAATTCTCTTCCCCCATGAGAAGTTTCTCCAAAGCTTCACAATTTGCTTTCCCCTTTCCTTTGCACCAACAATAACATGTATGTATTTGTAATATAGTTTGGGTCATATGCTCATGTGCCTCCATTGAGAATATATACGTATTACATCAAGGAGTATCTACAGTTTTAACACAGTGCCCTTTACAAAGCACAGATATTTCAGAACATACCTTAAATAAGTACGTCCCTGTCAGCAAAGTGTTCTCTAACATTTTATAACAGCTCTGAGGTTAAGACCAAGTCTGTTCTCACTTGGAAGGGTCCAAAAGCCAACCACTAACATGGTGGCTTCTTATAATTTATTTACTCGACTGTCAATTGCAACTGATCACAAATATCTTGGAAAATTTTCTTGAAATATGGCAAATACATTGTTACATGAAGAATAAATTTCAACTTCATCTTAAATTACAAACAACATGGGATTAAGGTGAAATTTGTGTTTAGTTACCTCACCATGTCCCATATTTTGCCCAACTCTCCATTGGTACTTTAGCACACTAAACTTGATGTTCCATGAAATATATGAATAAACATATATTTGATATCCAAAAGTAGTTAACAAATCTATTTATGGTCTGAAAGGTTTTAAAAGAAAGATACATTGATCCCTGACTGCACCAAAGTTAGTTCTTTGGCTGAGCCTTGGAGTGATGATGTTAGCTGTAGGCCAAGAATAGAATCTTGGTTGAAGAGACTGGGGCATCAGATTATAAGCAGATCACCTCCTTAGCCATGAAGTGGGACAGTTTAATGAAAGCTAGTTGGCATCTGAAGGAGGATTTTTAATGTTTCCTTGGACTGGCCACTGTGATGTTCACTATTAGCATAACACCAATTTCCCTATTTCTTGGCTAAGGTACCTCACACCTATCTCATAACTAGTTTTCCCCTGAATAGACTCCATTAAGGGATGGCCCTTAGAAGCTAGCAGTGCAGAATTTCTAAAAGCTTATGATAGTGGATGCCTTAAGGGATATTTAGTGTAATGGTTTTGACAAGCAACCAGACCATGAACTTCATTATAAATATCTTCAGTGGCCTCTTAAGAGTTGAACATATTGGGATCATAAATGTGTGTCAGCATGATTGGGCTTGGGCAAGTTTTTTCATTGGGAAACTGCAATTTCTTTGGATAGTTTGGAGTCCCAAAGTTAGCTGTCTGGTGTTGCCCTGCAGTATAACAGAGACTCCAACTTTTTCATTGTACCACGTGAACAGTGTCCAAAATCACTCCATCTGATCTCTCTTAGACCACATATGTCAATACCAAGATTTTGTAGCTCCTTGAATAAAAGATGAAACTTTCTCCTTTTGAATCATAGTTTGTATGTATAGTCCACATCCGATCTTCCAATGGTTTCCATAAGCTGGCAGATTGAGTCTCTGGGCACTAAGTATCAACTGCTGCATCCAGCAATAGGTAGGCCAATTTTGTTCACATAGAACCTCATCCATTGAAGTATTAACTACACCATAGAACTTGAGGGTGTTTGCTATCTGGTGACTTTTCAAAGTTACCGATTAGTAGATGTAAGCATTTATCATGGAGCTAGACTGCTACTTCTTTCCTCTACCACAGTGGGTTGCTAAAAAACTCTTGGTTCACCAACTTTTGACCCAGATTCAATGACTTGGTTTATTTTCCAAACAGATACATCTTATGTAAGCCACTGTTTTGGTTTTCCACCAGTTAAAGCATCTGCTACCCTGCTACCAGCAGCTTTGACCAAATCTTGACCAGGGACAACTATTTTATCCCACAATGGTGGGTCCTCATCCAAACTGCTCCTCCATCACACATCTCCACAATGTGAACATGCAGAGCAAGAGTTGTCAGAGTACAGCTAAAGAAGGGGAATTTAATTACCAATGGCCAGGTTAACCCTTTTGTTTAAAACCAGGAAAATGATTTTTATTCCTCAGGACCCAGGGTTTTTCTATGTCGTTACAGTGTTTGTTAAGTGTTGCTTATGTTTATAGCTTTGTTTAGGATTCTTATTATTAGTAGTTTGGAAGTACCCAGTGGAGATTGTGTTTTACATCTAGTCACTAACAAAGATCTTTTTTACTGTACATGTGATGCAACCATCAACAGTCATAAGAATCTATCTTAGGCCATTCTTTTGAATCAAATAAAGCTTCAATCCTTCAAACTATCAAGAGTTCCTTTCTTCAAGTGGTTCTCTGCTATTTTTCCTATCTTCTTTCCATAACTATCTTCAAGAGCTTTTGAAGTTTGACCAGCCAATGTTTTTTAATTTGATTACCCTTTCCAAAATACTTCTTTCTGATATTCCAGATTTTATTCTAATTAATTTCATGGTTGTGGTAGCACACAAGTTGTATGAATACTCAATTAAGCCAACACCTTAATACAGGCTAATTTAATTTCTATGATCAATAAGCTTCAAGTTTTGAATAAGCACCTATTGGGGTTAAATTTACAGTTCAGTATATTACTGTATCTTTTATCATGGTAAAAGGGCAGAGGTGTATATATTAAGTATCTTTTTATAATTTTATGCATCAGGATATTTTACTATTCCATGGTTTCTTTGCCACCCTGTAGTTTGAATTAAGTGATTATGTTAATGGATATATTTTAAAATGACATTTTACTTAATACCAATTTGGTAAGCTGCCATGGAATTAAGCCACCACTAATTATTCCTGAGAGACAAGCTTTCAAATCATTAATAAAATGTTTTAAGTGCGACTATATTCACATTCTGGTACTTGTGCCCAAATGTTCTGCAAGCATTTACTCAAAAATATGACATTATCGTAGGACCAGCCCATCTCCTTGTTGAGGAGAAGTAAACTTTCCCCTATTGCATTTACTCACTACTGGTACTACTTAGGTTCACTCAAGTCAAGGGTATCCATCAAATGACTTTTCAATTTGGGTTATGATATTCATTCTGATATCATAGTATCTGAATAATGGAAACATTAAGATGGGGAATGAACATCGTCAACACTTAAACATATGATTATTCATTTATTAGGGAGTTTTGCCTGCTTGATAAGCAGACATCCTGTTCTACGATTTTTGGGTTACATTCTTGTATAGACATCATATTGATTCATTTATTAACCTGTTTTTACAAAGTGCATGCCCTTTGGAAGGAGCTAGGGTGGTGCCCATGTACATAGGACTTTCACCGGACTTATATATTGTCAAAATTAATTAGTTAAGAAAAATGTGGTTATCAATGCATAATGTTTGATGAATCACTCATTCTTAACATTTGAAAAAGATTACAAAAAGATCACAAAGTCCAAACTTATTACCGTACTGGGCTTTCAAAGTGGAATGTAAAGACTGCTTGTTGTAAAACGTGAACAAAGAGCTCAACTGCTTGTTTGGTAATAAAGCAAAACTAATAATAATAAAGGTGAATAATGCAAACCAGGGCTAGGATGGAGCCTTCTATGTTATATAAGAGCCCACTGACTGTGTATCCTGCTGACTCAGAATCTAAAATGGTCAGCCGCAAAATCTAGATTGGCCATAAAAATTATTCAATATAATCTTCAATGTTTCTCATATTTTAATGGTGCCTTGATGGTGTAATTAATTGTTGCTTATTTTCTCATTTAAACTGATAATATTGACAAATCATCCTCCAAAAATGTTTGGTCAACATCAAATCTATTTCCAAATATATATTGTACTTAAAATTCTGTTATTTTTGAGGGATAAATACTTGTTGGAATTGATTGACCCAATGAACATTATGTTATGAAAAATAGTTAGCAACAATCGTATTGCCTGGTAAGTTTAAACTGTCAATTTTTTTTACTATCAGTTTGTTCAAAGAAAATTCTAATACTTAGTAACCTTCAATTTTTGCTTCCAATTGAAAGGTTGATATTACAGTTAATGGTAAAGCAGTGGATTTGCATATGAAGTTAGGAGAGGCAGGAGAAGCCTTCTTTGTGAAGGAATGTCCAGAAGGTGATGTTCCCTACCATTTGGCTACATCACCAATACCATCTGTTGATTCGTTAATGGAGGAGGGCATCAAAGAGCTGCACAGACAAAGCCAAGATGTCAAGGTATAGTGATTACATTTTGACTGTATATTATAAGTGGTGGTTACCTATTAGCCTGAGAATCATTTTGAACTGAAACAATTGTAACAACATAAGTGGTCTCTTGGAATTAACAGTGATAACCTTGGTTGGAAGATATTTTATCCCTTCAGGAACACAAACTTAGTATTGCAAATAATGTTTATGAATTGGAATGTTGTTAGGCTTCAGAAACAACCTAGAGTAATAGAATATATGTCATGAAGTCTGGGATCTGCTGTGACCTATACGTTTCTGTTTTGTGCTATAGTACCTACTGTACTAGGTATGCAGTGGTATCACTAGAATTTTAGTGCACCCAATTTAGCTTGTGATAACTTCTGTTAATAAATGGCTTCTATTTTGAACAAGCTTATATCTTAGCTGAGGCAAGATTTTTATGACTGGATACACTTCCTTATGCCAACTTTCAGGTTGGCATTTGACACTGTTCAAAGTTTGTTTAGAGCCTCAGAGCTCAGAGAGCAGAGCTCTTCCCCAGTAAAGCTACAAACTGCAAGGCAGCATTTGTTAGGTATGTTGAGGCAAGTGATTTAAGGTGACATTGTCACTTATGTCTTTATGAAGACACTGTCTCTAGGAAGTTTGCCAACCAAGACTAACAAAGCTGTTCTCTCCACAAAATAGTAGTACAGACCAGAATGAGGAAGATACAGAGAGAGATGTGAGCATGGGAGCAAAATCATGAATAGAGAAGATCACACACAACTAAGGAGTTAGATGGTGTTGATGTGCTCACTCTTGCACTGATAAATTAAACATAACATTAGTGTTAACTTTGTGCCAGCCTCTTGTCAACTTGACAAGTATAGCCAACAGATACTATACAACCTACTATTTGGTCAAGGAATTGCTATATATGATATTTTGCTGCTAACCTTCCTATCTAAAGGGCATCCCAAGACTATTGCTGTTATTTTATTTTATGATATATATGACATATATTACATACATGTATGCAACTATTTTTTACTAGTATCCACTTCTATGATTGTTTACAATTGATTTCCTATCTAAGTTAAAAAGTACCTCAAAGCTGTAAATTTTCATATTTTAATTTGTGTGTGCTGTGTCACGAGTTAATGTATTTTGCAATATAGTCTTATTGTCTAGGCATCGTCAGACATGACCTATTAGTGCTGTTTAATTAAAAGTGATTGGTTTTTTGGTTACTTTAGTTTGGGGTCAACTTTTATCTGTACTGCCAGTTAGTGTAAGAATCTACCATGTTAAATCAAGCATTGTTTTAACAATTTAAGTATTATTTACTGCTTCAGTAAATTCCTTAGATACATTGAATATAGTTACATATTTATTAAAATAGCTTTAAGCACATCTTATATGATATGTGTATTATTGTATATACGAGGTATTTTTCTTTTGGAATTGGAAACAAACATCTTGTAACCCTTATTCATTAGGAGGAAGGAACCAATGAGTCCTCAGAATTTGTAGAAAGGTCAAATTCTATAACTGGAGAGCAGGAGTCAGTCACAACCATATACACAGATTCTACCCATGTTGCTGACCTTGTCAAGGAACCAGACATAGAAATGCCAGGGTTACATGGCCATGAAGAAGTAAGTGTTATTATGCCAAATTACTGGGTATACCCATTATTATGTAAAGTATATGCTAATGATAATCACAGCAATTTTAGGGGTGTGAATGTAAGGAAAAGCTTGTAAATATGGAAATGTGCTCATATCCTCATCCATGCTAGAAAAATGTTATTCCATTTTGCATTGACAACTAGGATAGAGAGAGACAAGGGTGTTTCCTTGTTAATTTCTGACCTAACCTCCTCCTTCATGGCCAAAGAAGAAAAAGGAGGACTATTGTTTATGCTGTTGAGATCCATATCAATATCAAGTTTGCCGATGAAGCAGTCTATGGTGGGTATAAACTATGTACATAAAGCTGGTAACATAGGAATTCTTTTGCACATTGAGTTGACTATGGATTAATTGAACGTTTCCTTTCAAAATGATAATTGATCATTTCAAACCAGTAATATATGCTATGTGTGTAAAAATTAGACATTCCTTTTTCTGTTCTGTTCTGTTCTGTTCTGTTCTGTTCTATTCAATTATGTTATAGAATCAATTCTCCATACTCATGTTCAATTTAGTTCTAATTTTAAAATTTGTACAGGGCCTGCAGCATATATGCTTGAAAGTGCATCTACCAAAAGAGTCCACTATGGAATTTACACAATATTTCCCAATGACCCAATGAACTTTTCTGTTGTTCCCACAGTATTTACTGTTTAGTGTTTACAGGCTCTCTCAAAAGTGAATCTGTCATATTCCAACCCCATCCTTTTCGTGGCTGCTGAATTTCTTACCTTCAGATATGATTGGGTGTTTTGTGTTTATTTCAACTCTCTAGACTTTAAGCAGCAAGTTGAGGAATTAATGTACGAAGGTACTAATTTAAAGCAACTAACACTATTTGCTTTATTTTGTGTAACTTTTTTTTCGTTTTTTTAGTATTACACTGTTGAAATTTCAGCTCCCTAGGGGTTGTGAAAGACCATTCAAGTACCTACAAGGTGTAAATAAAATTAGGGCAGTTTTGTACATTTTCTATGCATATCAGTTTTGAGAAAACCAGTTTGATGTTCTATACCACAGGAGTATTGTATAGTTATTTCTGAATGATTCAATGTTGCTTTATAGCATGAAGGAGATGATGAAAGAACACTGGGAAAGTCATTTAGTATTCCCATACCAGTGAAGAGAGGAGGTCGATGGAACTATCCATTTTCAGATAGCGAGGATCAGGTATGCATAAGTACTGATCTTTTACTATTTTCATATTATACAATATTATATTTTTATTTAGGCTATTGTTTATCTACATTTTGCAATTGTAGTCAGTATACAATGTTGACATCATTAACTTATTGTCATGTGGTAATATGTGGTGAATATTACTTAGTTTGTTGTAATGTTTGTTGTAATGTGCTTTGTTGTGTTGCTCTACGCTGGACAGCATGTTGCTTTGCAATATGATACTGAGTTACCGCATTTTGTCGGACTCAATCCACTTGTGCTTTATTGTACCCAACTTTACTTCACCATTCCGTATTTTTCGTCATTTGCAATGCCCTGCAGTATATCTAATTGCACTATCGTGAGGGATACTACAGGGTTACTGAGGGTTACGTTTATCCTTCGGATGGCAATCTTGTTCATGCCTATTCAATATTATTTATGTTATTCATACTTGCTATTCATAATATTTATGCTATTCATACTTGCCGTCCCCTCTCTGTCCTATCTCTGGAAACATAGTTTCCCACTTCACGAGAGGAGATGGCAGAGCACAGTACCAACGGGGTCGTGGCAGGCAAGCGCAGGGTCGGTTCTAACTCACCACCTTGGACTGTGAGTGTGACACTTTAAAACTATGCCACTACTGTGTGTAACTTTCTTTCTATCTTCTGCTGAAGCTTTTTTTTGAGAAGTGTATATTCTTCACTCTGTTGAAGGGGTAGAAAGGAGAAATAAGCGAAGTGTCTTATTCTAACTAGTGTTTCTACTTCTTTTTTCCGTTAGTATTCGAGCTCACCACCATTGTCAACGGTTTACAGGAGGAACCACCCATTCTCAGATTTAGACACGCCTTTAACATCTCCTTTGTCACTGAGGTAGGTTTTTGTTTTACTATGGATCAGAATACTTTAAAGTAAGCAAGGCTGCTTAAAGAAGAGGGGAAATTAAATGAAAGTATTAACCAAGCAACGTGATTCCGGATAGCTTCATCTGGATAGTTGTTTACGACGTCTGTATTTTTGTAAATTATTCTTTCTCATCTGAATCCACAAAGTCGAGGGTGGACAACTCCCAGTAATGTTTATGTATTACTTAGTAGGCTGATCTATATAGGACTAGAATTGTAAATCATTGTTCGATATCGAACAATTTGCCTCATGACTCTTTTAAAAAACATGAATGACATACTGGGGCTTCTTGATCCTTCTGACTCGAGGAGACGTACTTAAAGCGATCATTTTGTAATGATCCCAATCGAATGTCGACGAGGACGGCCTTGAACTACATGCTGTAAATTTCTTTCTCTAGCCATTTTTAGATATTCAGGAACGTTTTTGCTTAGCCCTTCATAGTTTACAATGATTTTCTTTTATTTCCATTAGAAGAATGCAGTTATCTGTACCGAAACCATAAGAATGATAGTCGTTCTTTAAAAATAATTACCATTGCGTTCTGTAAGACCGGTACTAAATGCAGAATTGCTACTTAGTTGAATATACACCATTGACTGTTGTGTTTACGGGTTCAGGGTTATACTTGACTGAGATTTTCAGCAGTAGTGAGGAAAAACTCTTTTCGCCACCATCGATTATTCGAAGTAGATGCGAATAATTAACGCCGTGGACTAATAAGCTAATTCATTGGTATGTTCGCCAAAATATTTCTTTCATGTAAGCACAAGAGAATGTAGTCTGACACACGATAATAGTAAGTAGAGTAGATGGGGATCTTATCCGAATGTTTTCGAGATTCCTGCTAGGATCAGACAAATAGAAAAATTATTCTTATACAGAAAATTTACGTTTTAAAAACTTCGAGGTTGTTGGTTAAGATATAATATGGGCGTCAGGATGAGTTTACTGACAACAAATTTATTCTTTATCGAATATTATCATGTTGATTATAGTTGTCTTTCCCTTGGTATACAAGCATCGTGCTTGGCATCACGAGGTAACCTCCTGCCACACTTCAAAGTCACACTACGATCGTATGATTTTCCAGTACGAGACTAACTGCGTCAAGTCGAGACTCTGACATTTTTACATCGTAAGCCCTTTTATCTGTAGTTGCGGTCAGTGTTGCCAGATTGATTCACAAATCGCTCATTGGGATATTTTTTTTAATCGAAGAAATGAGCAAAAATTCTTTGCCCTTGTTTTGGCATTCGATGTTTGTGTGACAAAGTTGTTTTTTGAGTTACACTTGACCCTAAATCTAGAGGATTTGGCGATTCTTTTGCACGATTTCGGTGACCAACAGAGCAACACCGATTGCAAGTGTTGAATAATAACAATTGTTAAAAATATGTAGAGCGATAAGACCCTTAAGTGAGAGAAAATTGGTTCTGGAAAGATAGGGTTCCTTCTAGTAAAAGTGCATCATTTAAAACTAAAACTATTCATATTAGTGTGACTCACAGTATTGACGTACGAGAATTGACTGATTGACAAGTTAAGAATCAGGAAAGTGTAAAGGAGGCGAAGAAGACATGAATGAGAATCCTGTGGTTCTTAATAGTAATCGATGTGAGCAGAGCAGAGCAGGGTTTAGGGTATGGGTTGGTAAGAGTCTGTTTAACATGTTATCAAGGGTTGTCAGCAGACATGAGAACATTTATAACTTTAATCTGAAAGTGTGTAACATCCCCATTGTTGAAGAAACCTTTTTTTTTATTGTTTTTGGAGGCCTTTACCGTACTGATCCGTTCAATTGTTTTTCTATGTAGCCCACCCGTTGACCTGACAGCAAGGTGTGTACTAAGTGACACCGAGCTGGAGGTAAAGAGTACACATCACATCAAGAAAGACAAGCAAGACGACGAGGACGTTACGTGGCCGTGGGGTGAACTACCAGAGGTATCATTTCAATTGTTTGTGCTTTGTACAGCTGCTAGTTGTTAGTCAATAGGTAATTGTGAAAGTCAAATAACGATGATTGGTATCTATGGATATTTTATCGTCAAGGTGCGGCAAGTGTTATGGCTTTATTCATATTTAGCAATGGGCGCCTTTAACTGCTTTCTGTTGCACTTTTGCTTTCTCGTACATAACAATGCAGTCTTGGGTTGGCTTATTATATTATACCGAATAACGTATAAGAAAGTGAAAAGTTCTGGATTACACAACCGATGATATATTGTACCGAACCACGGTGTTTTAGGTGGAGATAGGGAAAGGGAATTCAGAGTGAAGTCTGGGGCTGGATATGTTGATAGACGGTTCTGACCAAGTTTAAGTGTTTCTCGCTTTCAATAATTTCCTATACGTGAGACGGGCTTCGTTTGGGAAAGTGGCTCGTCAGGTGAAGTAGTTGCAGCCCTTTAGGCAGCGGCTATTGTTAGCATTTTGTTCTTATCAATCCTTCTCAAGGTGGGATATTTTGCAGATCCGAAAACGGGGCTGGTTCTTGGTGTCCTGGTCCATGTTATCATTACATCCATAGCTACCTGTTGCAAGTTATCACGTGACCACTTGCAATGATGAGGTCAGCATAAGGATTTTTGAAAGATACAAAAAACATTCACAAGAGAGTGGTTTATAAAGTATTCAGTTTCTTGTAATTTCCATTTATGTTTCTCTATGAAATAGTATGCTTTTGCATTGTAATTGTTGTTTGCTACCTACTTAGAACAGGGAAAACTTGAAAACACTTAGCTTGAAAACATGTAGTTAACGTCACATCAAAATAACGTCATAATTGTCCAAAAATCTTTTATACAGATTACAGATAAATGTTGGGATAAACTGCAAATCCCAGCAGTAAAAATTTTCAATAAGCGAGTCAACGCCCGTCGAGTTACATCTTGGTCTCTTGTAAGAAGCCATTTTTTTAAATGTCACAAATTTGGTATTGTTTCGGTTTGTTTGTGACTTTATGTCCTATTTATGGTCTCTTTTTCTCTCTGAATTGTTATGCTCACTCAACATTCACATTTTTTGTGCAACAAACTTTCAATGTTTGCAAGCACCGTCCGTAGTATAAGTTTTGTCCATTTAAGGAAGGCTATTGTCTATTAAAATGGCTAATATAACCCTTGACCATAAGTTTTAAGTCGGAGTGGCCCATTAAGTATGTATCAAAACCCTATATCACGACATTTTCTGTACTGACCAAAAAGTGAGACTAATTTCGTTGTTGTTAAATTTCATTTTATATGGTATTTCATTTATATATTTCGTAGCCAGTGACCACGTTACATTTATCGTGATGATTGCCTTTAAGAGCCGGCAGTGTTAACGGATACGGGATTTATGTATGGATTGTTTTGCTCTGTTTAACATAAGTTCATTTACACCTTTTATATCCAGTTTGGTGTAGTAAAGATAATCTTTGTTAAATATAAATAATAGATCGGGTGTCGCCTAATATTTTTTGACAGTTTATTGTTTTCTATCGAAATAACTCCGATTTTCGTAAGTTTTGAAGTTAACAAACAACATGGTTAATGAAGCAACTAGCCAACCCCGTTTTTTCGTCTACCTATTAATGCCTTTTTTAATTTTCTCTTCGTAGGGTAACATCAAACAAGATAAAGTGGTCACGTCAGAAATAGGTACCCGATCATTTATCTTGATGTTCTTTTATAGCCTGTTATTTACTCATTTACGATGTTTTATTTTATGTACTATAAACCCTATGTGCGGTGCTTAATTTAAGGTGGGAGGGAATATCCGTAATCGACACTGCTTAACGGTGTTCCTTTACACACATTATGGTTGGTCCTCGTAGTACCATAATCTCATTGCGCAGCATGGCCCAAGTTGTGTGTTCCAAATCGACGTAACTCAGTAATACGTTTTTGATTAGTTTATGATGTGAGGTAACAATTATCCTGCAGCTGTTTCCTCATTTAATAGCTATCATCTGATAATATATTTGCTTACATTTGCAGGCAACCACACATGTTTATAAAGAATATGTGTATGTGTTTACTAAGTGATATTTCAACCTAATTAATTGACGTGTATCTGATATGTTCGATTTTTTGTAGCAATTTCGAAACGGAAACGAAGTGACCGTCACAACAAATCTAAGGGGAGAGTTGCTGAAAAGGTAACTGTTTGAGCTGTTCATTTATTCCTCATTCAGTGTTTAACACTACTTATTGTCTTTTATTTATGATTGTAGTGAATCGGTCAAGTAATGTAGTGCAGTGTTATGTTTGGCTGCACTGTACAAACAGCTTGCTTATTGACTGGTTCTCTATAAGATTACCCAAGGGAGTAAGATGAAAAGGACAGTATCTCCACTCACACTGTCCTTTTGTTCGTGGTTTCCATTCGGTTGAAATTTGCCGTAGACATGTCAGTTTTGACCGTTGAAATTATATGTTATACGCCCAAAAAAGTATCCTGGTCGGTTAAGCACTTTATAATTGTAGTAGTGATGCCCGGTGCAAATATCATTCCGTGTGTATCAGCTAGAGAGTGCTATTGCCCGGGAGGATTTATAATGAATAGCTGTGCTAAAAATTTTATAACCTGTGAGGAAAAATGACAGGTAGCAATTTGATTTTACACCGATTATACTCCGACGTCGGGATATATTGATATTCCATTGTATTGATTTCGATTCAGATTACATAAAAATTAAAGTAGCGGTGAATCCAAGAATCCGAAATCATCGCGAATATAATTCCAGTGTACCATCGTGTTGATTTTAAAGTTGCAGATTTTGCCCCCCTTTAAGGCTCACGTCTTTATAATAAGCTCCTTAAGGTAAGAGCAGAGATAGATGTTAAGGTGTTCAAGCGCGATGCTATCATTTTATTGATCACCAGTTCCACAAAATTCACATTCACTGTATTCTTCTCCGTGATAAAGATAGCAAGTTAAAATGTTAGCATTGTACGTTCAATAAGCGTCGAGATGTGCCCTTCCAAAATAAAGGAAACATTTCTATCAAACCCTGTTTTTTTAACCCAGTTCACAATATTGTAACCTGAGCAAAAATAACACTTTCCTTAAGACCTTTTGCTAATTTTATACATCCACCTTCGTAATTGAAATTTTGTATTGAGCGCGATATTAGTATTCGTTAATTTGATGTTGTAACTGTGTGTAACAATTTGGTTTCCGCCAGTTCCATAGTTTCATGACGTCATCACTATTGTTATTGTACCAAAGGAAGGTCAGTGGGGTTTTTGAGGGCCTGAGGTGGGATTCCCATAAACATTTCATTTCAGTTGAAGCAAGTTGTGGTTGGGTATGTGGCTGAATTTTACTTGAAATGGTTCTTAGAATGCGGTGATCATTAAGAGCACAGATATTATATGGACGTCTTACCTCTTATTGCTGTGTTAAGAACGACCGAACGTTATATAAAGACTTTATTTTGGACTGCAGAGTGTCAGAAAATGTAATTTGCTGAAAATAATTGTATGTTGAGTTTTTAAATGCCCAAAAGTGTTTTGAACTAAAATAGTCACCTTAATCAATGACAGATTTGTTTGTTTGTTACGTGGAAACAGTAAGATTGAGTTTCAAAATTTTTATGTGTATGTTTCCCATGT
>JAAAKL020011520.1:0-13602 GCA_010016065.2 Carybdea cf. marsupialis auct. non (Linnaeus, 1758) | reverse complement strand
TCATTCTTCGGTAGTCATTCTTTCAAAATTTAAACAGTTTAGGATTGAGTCATACGTCAGTTGTTTTTGTATACGATTAATGCATGATTACTAGGGACATAGCAGCTTCAATGGTCTATTCGTTTAAAGTACTGTGTACTGAATTTTTGATTGGTAATCAGTTACTCAGTTACTTTCCTTGCTCTCATTTTTGAAATCGTAAAATAGGTAATTATTTTATCTCTTAATTTCACGTATATTACTGGAGTCCATAAGGTGGTATTCGTAAGTTAGAGATAAGTGCCCTGCACATAGCGTGGAGATAGAACACAGGGAAATAATTTGTTAATAATATTTTTGTGGGCTTTGTGTTTCGTCATCCACCATCCTCAGATTAACTGATTATAATTAAGAAGGCAAAATATGTCAGGCAATACGTAGATGCCGCAGAGGCTTCTTGGGACGTTTCACCTATCAACAGAAAAACACTTTCTAACATTGCATTTCCTATTATTAGTCTAGAGGTATTGACCGTTTTTATTATTTTTCTGCCTCATATTTTTTGGGTTTTTTTTATACTTCATTTTATTCGCAGGTACCGTTTATTATTAAAGACAGCCTTGCCTTATTTAAACGGCCCTTTTCATTAAGGGAAACAATGAAACAGATATTCGATTCTCAACGCCCCCTTTTCTAACGTCTCTTATTGGCTGTTTATGTATCGTAATAGTTACGTTACGATGTTAAAATCGCTAAATTATGCTTCCATCTACTTATATTTTGAAATTCTTTTGTGATGAAATGAGGTTCTTATGGTATATTTTCGTGTCATATTTCTCAATTTATGTTACTGCTGCAGCTCACCTTGGTGTTTCCTTTGCGCTTTTACTCTTGCATTCATTACTGCCGCCTTTGGCAATTTTATCATAATTCAAATTTAAGGTGTAGCAGAAGATAGAATTGAATGATCGAGAACTTCGGTTTTTTGCATGGCCTTGTATAGAATTCAGATTTTCTCATACTCGATCCGATGTTATGGGGAAAGCTGTATAGGAAGGTGTTTTGCTTTTGTCACCAACAGCAACGAAAGGGTAAAGTTGGGTGTGTTTTTACTTCATTAGTTATCAGTATGTGGTATATTATTTCTTAAGTATTTGAGTCGTGAGGCTAAGAGGGTATTCTGTAGGATAATCTGCTAAAGTTTGATTTAAGGCACTGCTTGGATCAACAGTCTGACAAACGGCCTCTCTGACTAATATCGTTTCCTCTGTGTCAAAAAGATATATTTAAACATTGAATAGCTTTGCAAACGAATAACATGGACTTCGTGATTAGCTGGGCGTCAATAGAGCCCTCTCTCTCTGGCAGCCGAGAGGGTGCGTGGCATATCGAAGAGGGTATCGAATGAGTACCTTACAGAAATGCCTATGCATTTTTTATTTTTTATCACTCTTTGACAGGCTGAAGCATTAGCTGATTACCTGGAAGAACCTTTACGGAAAGTAATCCCATGAAAAGAGCCGGCCATATAGAAAGACTTAAATTGCTGCCAGTATTGTACATTGTACATGAACGGCGATGATCAGCTGCCGTCAATGCAGTCATCTTCAGCTTTAGCTTGATGAATTTGTGATACAATGAAAGAACATCTGACGACTCTTGTGAATCGTATGAAGATGTGTTGTGCTTTCTCCTTTGCACTCCCGTCTACACTTTATGGCGGTAATCTGAAGGCACTTTTTACGCTCTTCTTAGAGGATGTTGTCCGAATATATGTAAAGTGTTTAATGTAAGCATATGTATTAATTTTTGGCCGTAGATTTAAACGATCTTCGTTTGTATTTGTGTTTCATAGGTATATACGCACAAATTATTTGTAGGATTCTTCAAATTTTTTACATTATGAAAAGAAATTCAGAACAGAGAGACGAAGTTTCCTTCTTTCGTTATACTTAACGATGCCCTCGAGCTTATTAAGTGTGCTCATTGACGTATTTCAAAGAATTCGCACATCGATCCGATGTTAGATCATTTTAGTGATAACATGGTGAAGAAGGTGTAGCGATCCTTGAAGTCGGACGAGAAAAACCCAAGGCTTCTATCGGGCCGAGAAATGTTTGTTAACAGTTAACTTTTTAAACCCCCCTTTTTGGGTAGTTGCGCCGCCTGTCTCGTTACTCTGGACACATTGCCCAATTAGATCTTACTTCTAGAAGGCATAATCATCAAAAAGCTACTGCAAGACTAGCTTGCTTCGCAAACTGTACTAAAATTATTTCCTTTTTGGCAGTGGGAACTTACAACAGACTGTACGCGGAGCATTATTACCCTAATTCTGAAAAGGTCGTATGTTCACTTCTGATTTGAAAGTTCCAGCTTCTCAGTCAAACGTCATCGACCAACCAATTACATTACTAGACGAGAGAATATTGACGCAAAATTTGCTCGCGTCCTTAGTGCCCGTCAAGCAAAGCCAAATTTGAGCAGATCGCGGTCAGACACTTGCATTTTTAATCGGTCTTTGAAAGAAGATAGCGTTTCTGTTTTACGAGATATTCCTAGCAAAGTAGCAAAAATCGAGAGTAAGAGCTTAAGGACACGAAATAGGACACCTAGATCAGGAACAGGACCTATCCATGCCAATTTTAAATAATCAACGAACGAGGGTTGACAGCGACTCAATCCACGTAAATCAAAATGACCTACCGATAAAGTATGAACTGAAAAGGGACTGTTATCATTATGCACTCTTTTGTGAATGAAACAATTATTAACTAGGTGAAGACGTGTTACGATGTTGTTGCATGTCAATAGAAGTTTCGAAATAGACTACTGGTAATCAACTTGAACAGACGTGAACAATTGCAATAGTTATCCAACTACTCATCGAAGACTCTTGATCCCGTCGGTCTTGTAACAGAGCCGTTGGCAGCTTAACATAGTTTTGACTGGTGTTTTATTCTGATATCTTTATAGCAAACTTACATAGGTCTTTAAAGACAAGTGGAATTTCGGTCACGATGCAAAGAGTAGGTACTGCTGCAAATGCTTCTTTGTGAGTGCAATATCTGTTGCCCTTGATTCACAACGCCTACTACCAGTGATGTTTTCTTTCAGAATATCTTATGTAAAACGCACTTTCCCTGTGTTTTTGTATCATTGTCCAGAATGTGCCCCATACAAAGGTATGTTTATGTTTGAGTCCAGGAAGAAGCCGTACATGGTCTGTTTTCTCCTTCGAGAAGCCGTTGGACTTTACGACAAACTTGAACACACAGCGAACATGTTTCGCGGTAGGCTGATCAGGCGCCCAACTTCTAAAGTACGAAAGTTGAGGAGTTGTTTATGCATCCAGTTTACCCACGTACTAGTTAGTTTAATTCTAGGCTTCAGTATCAAAAGCTAATGTTGTTTGAGTACCTCTGCTCTGAAACGTCCTGAGCCGTCCGAGTTATTCATTTACGACTCTCAGATTGTTCGAAAATCAAGCAGTCGCGAGTTTACTTTCCTGTAGCATCTCGGTATTGCTAGGTCTTGCCGTAGTTTGTTCACAAATTTTGACGAACTTCTGGTATGTGATACTGGAGGCGGAGCAAAAGGCCGAATCCGGGACGGTGTATTGCGCACTTTTCAAGTCTAGGAAGTTTTTGTTATTATACATGACTGCTGATCGAGGTAGCGTTTAGAAGGTGTCTTGATGCTCTTCAGGAATACATAGCTTCTTTAACGATTGTTCTTATATCTTACACGCCTATGGTTAACCAACCATAAACAAATGATAGCCCACAAAGGTTCACTCGATCGACCGAAGGTCTCAACCATCGGCAGCCTTCCCAAAATTATAGCTTTTGTACCTAATAGTATTTTTGGTGGCCAACGTAACTTCAAGTGACGGAACATCTTTACTTTTCTGTTAACTTTTTCTCCGCTGATGGTCGCTGCAGTCGATCCTGGCACATTTTTTGCGTAACGGTAACTCTTAGTTGGGAAACCAAAGAGATCCAGATTTATTTCCTGTCAGTCTACGAGTAGTAGAGATCAAGAGCAGAACGGAGAAAAGTTTATTTGTATGGACGAAGTGCCAAAGTTTTTCAAATTATTTCTCGTTCTAACATGTGTAGCCTAATCAATAATGAATGGCAAGAAATGTGCCCCATTCAAATTTTTGCTCACCGATCTAAATCTAAAATATACATCTGATTTATACCGAGCCAAACCTACCACGGAGTACAAAAGAGTGCAGTGAGATCAATAACCCTAAAATCCATTTCGTAACGGTAGTAGGGGAAGGTAAGTATATTCAGGTGCAGCAGTTGCAAGCGCACGACCTAAAATACTATGGGTGGCAGTATTTATTTTTGCATCCCGTCAACCCATAAAAAACTAAGTTTATGAAAACAATTTTCTGTTAGAAAACGCCATTCTAATTCTGCCTATACCTTATTTCTTTACTGAGATATCAAAAGCAACCTTATCAGATCTGGCAACACATTTTCTTCTTGCGTGTGAGTGAAAATGTAAAAATCTGAATAGGTAGCTGTATCTACTGCTAAGGTAACAGCCAGACGATAACTAAAGCGTTGCGTCATGTCATCACTCTTTGATTTAATCACATCACGAACCACAGCTTTGTAGTTAGATACAGGAAATGTATTTTTCTGAGAACAGGTTCAAGATAATTAATTTTAAACTACATCACAATGGTACTGAGTTAATGCTTCTAAAGATTCCATCATATGCCAGTTTTAAAACATTACATCAATCACTGTTATTTCGTAGATTGAAGCTAGTAACACATGAAACAGACTTTTTTGAAACATTTCCTTTGCTTGATCTGATTCTTCTAGATGTGATTGATACGCACATGATCACTTACTATTGCACCATTGTTTGATATCAGGATAAAAAAAATCAATTTCCAAGACCGTGCTTACTACGCCGGATGCGTCTATACGAACGAGTGTTTCTCCTATGAATGGTGAGAAGGTTCCCAACTTGAAAATTTGATAGATAATGCACCTTTCAGAAATAAATTGACAGAAGTTTATTAGGAAAGCTCATCAAATGAGATCCATATGTATAAACATGAAAATAAAATTTGTCTCATTAACAAATTTTACTCCAATTTCGTAACTTCATCTTTTCTTGGGTCTTACCTGTCTAGCAGTTACCACTTGACACGAAATTGATATGAAATAAGGGATGTGTCTATTGTAGAAAACTGCCGATTGTTCTCGCTTAGCAGATGTCGATGCATGTAATAGAGACTGAGCGCTCATAACAAATTTTTCTCAAAAATGGTTGCTTTTTGTCAAAGTTTGGTATATGGAATAATAAACATATATAAAAGTCAGCGCCATATACAATCCAGGGAATAATAAACATATATAAAAGTCAGCGCCATATACAATCCAGATTTTCCAGGAAGTGGTCATTTTGGATAATAGACAAATGGATAAAACCTCAGCTTGAATATGAGGGAGACAAATAACCAAAACAAACTACAAATCAAAGGGAATTAAAATGAGAGTGTTTTTCAAGGAGTAGAATAATATATTAAAAAGCATGAGGTTGAGTTTTTCAATTTTGTGCAATTGGTTGTTTTGATAAGAGCTTAGTACTGGCTTACGTTTTCCCTATTCGTAGCGTCGCAGTTGTATATATGTGTTTCAAGCTACCTAACTGGTTAGGTAAGAAGCTATCGGAAATTTTCTTGTCCAAATTGCCATTCTTTCCCCACTTTTTCCAACAATATCAATCTCAAATTACAATTACAATTAAAATATGCCTGTTTTCTATTTAATAATATAGCAAAAATTTTTAAGTTGTGCTTGATGATGCAAGCATTTGGACACAAGTTTACCATAGTACAAATCTTGGTATAATAAGTTATTAAGCAAAAACACTTTTTACTATTTGGAGACATTTATCGACGCATGCGCATTATCAATCAAGTGTACATTCTTCATGGTAAAGTAAAGTTCATTTCGCCACTCGCCTTTAAATTTACTATACGCATTAAGAACGAAGCATTTTGCAAATGAATAGACTAGAACATTTCTTGTGTCATTCCATAGAGATCGTTTTTATTAGTCATCATTTTTTACTAAAACTTTTTCGCATCATTTAAAACAAAACCTCGTTCCATAACAACAGCCAACATAATATAGAATGGACAAAAATTGGTCTAAACTACAGAAGATACTACCCAGCATGTTCATAAAATAACTTAAGAGCGATATTCCCTTGGACGGAAGACGAGTATGCAAACTTATATTTTTACAATATTCTCTCAATTCTAATCAAACAAGTTGATAACTTGAAAATTGTTAATTTGGGACGTTTTCCATATTGAAAATTTACCATGAGGAGACGGGATATTGGCTCACACGTATTTGCATTCGATTGGTAGGTATGAGCATAAGTTGAATCTTTTAACTTTGATAGGCTAATTTCAGTCCTCTTCGCTTCGACGGAAGCACTTAATGGATACACATTGACAGAAATCATGTACAAGAAATGTTACAAAACCCATTTCTTAAACTTTTCTAGAAGATTGTGTGCTTCTTCCCACAGATTAACCTGGTTTTCTGCATCCCTCCCTGTGTTATAAAGTACTTTCTATACCTGGAAAATACGGCTTTATGTACATTGAATCTCATCAAATACTCCAAAGGTTCTGGTAAATTTCTCCTACTATTTTTCTTGTTCAATTTGCTGTATAGAAGTCGTTTTTAATATATCCCAAAGTAACTGTTTTATCAGTGGTTTCGAAACATTTTATCATGGCGATCCAAATAAAGAAATACCACACAGGTGGCGAGCCAATTAGAAAAAATTTAAAACGTCGAATGTCCAACTCATATTTTGAGATTCAATGTTAATACGATGGATGCTCTTGTCTCTTTACTGCTAATTTTTAAATGCCTGGTTCCGTTGAGGGCAACACAACAGTAATGTCACTAGAATTATTGGGTTTGTCCTTGTTCTTTGTTATAAATGTGACCATAGTACAGAAAAATGTTCTCCTAAATATATGTCCATTGGTACTGATATACCAAGATTGCCGTACGTTTAGTATTTTATCAGATCACCATACCAAATAATGTAAAACACGCGCACATCGCTAAACTGGTCTGTGCCATGGAACTCAAAAGTAATACATCTGGTCAGACTCGGGGAAGAGAGTCGAAATAAGACACTTTTAAAAAGTTAAATTCGAAAAATACTCGCAACCCCAAGGCAAATGCTTGGCGACCCTATATTTGAGAATGTATGCAGAGGTACACGATGAATACTTGGCAATCAACAGTAAACGGGAGACTTGATCAACTCGTAGTACAAAAAAAACTTATGCTGTGACCATATACTCATGACTTTCAATAAGTTTAAAAAGCCTTAGACCCGCCCTCTCTACCTGACCACAATAGTGTAATTAATTCTGTGCCTGGAACAGAAGAAAAGTCGGTACACTCCGCAGAAGACCCCTTTGAACGTTGAAGTCTTATCAGCCGCTAATGTAACATCTACCTTATTGTAAATATAAAAGCATCAGAACGCATAACACAAAAGATACAATATATGTTTATAATAGAAAAAAGTATCGCGCTGGGTTTTGACCATAAATATCTACTGTACATTCTATCATAACCTTAAATAAGTATATCGTATTGCTAATATAAATTTTACTGATAATATTTTCTACTTTTAGTTTAACAAACAATTTATCAAATGTCATCCACTAGTTAGATTATCGAAACCGAAAAAGATCGTCAAACGTGGTTATAAAAAATACTGGCACGCTCAACTGCAGTACACCATGTTGCCTAACACAATACTTAAGTAAAATTGGTTTGCAGGCATGAGACTATATATTAACGGTAAAGCTCTGGAGTGTTTGAAAGCTCTTAAAAGGCACTTTAGGGGGTTGTTGTAATTATGGACATCGCTATGAACATTGCCGAATACCTGGTTTACGCCTGGGAGGCCTAGAAGCATCGAGCTGATTACCCTATTCTGATCCCGGGACTGCAAATACCCTGATAGTTTTGTTTAAGTCCTGTAACAGGTTCTAGGGGGACAACTTGCAAATACTTTTAGTGTTTACAAATGCGTTGTGAAATTCATGTTAAATGATCACCGTTTCTTCCCCGGTGAAAATAGAAAAGTTCTTTTCCAAAATTCCCCTATTGAAAATAGTTAGTTTTCTCTCTGAACTTGAAATTTTTCTCAAAACCTTAATAGTCCTGCTTATCAATACATGCATTATCAATTAACGAAGTTATATGTTATTTTGAAAAAATAAGTTACACTAATTTTATCTCAATCAAGGCTTAACATTTTGAAACACACTGATGGGTCGTTTAAAGTATGGTTCTTTAAATAGAGCTAATTAATGTTATCGCTGATTAATGTAAAACATGCTAGCTATCTCAGGGATTCACAAGGGATTCCTTGAAGGATTATACGATTTTCACAAGAAGCTCTAGTGACGAAGAAAAAGATATAAATTTCTATGTAGAAGTTGCTAATTCGTAAGAAATAAATATATTGATATTCACTATCAAATCAAGGCGTCTTTAAATCTTTTTATTGCAGGAAATATCAAATGTTTCCATGAGGGGCATTCAAATAGAAAGCAAGGTGTTTTATAGTAAAAACGCCAATAGGCGTATGCAAAGTGCGAAAAATGAATTTCTCAAACACGTTTTAGCTTTTTTCACTGATTAAATAAATGTATAAAATTGTTATTGTCTCAAAGATGCTTCCCAAAATTTACATAAATCAATCAACACTTATTTTTCAATTTACAAATTGTTTTGCTCCCTCAATGTTGACAAGGGCCTCATTTCGATAAAAAAGTTGAGTTATGATAAAAAATTCAACGGCCAGCGAATAATTGATGCAACATATGATACATCCCTTGGGCCTGATCTCTACTCCCATACTTTATGACACCCAGGGACCCAATTCTGAATAATAGCAAAGGGTAAAAAATGTTTTAATGACATTACAAAACATATCATTTTAACCCTTACCGATTAAATCTGTTGTCTCATTAATCATGACCAAAACTTAACCTCCTAATAAACTTAACTAACTTTTGTATCATGTTGTTCTAATTTTTATTGAACATATTTTCCATTTATAACAATCCTAGCTGATTTATGAAATGTACTGCACTTTAAATGCATCTTGAATGCCATAATATTACTCTATCTTACAAAATATATCTAGAAAATATACAAGGTGGATCCTTTCAGGTCCAAATCAAACAACTGATTAGCAACATGAACATGTATAAGTATGCTCGTTTAGTACCTGAGGCAAATTATTGAACTTTGTTCGCATTTGATATATAGAATTCACGTGGGCAACGATACCACTTTGAACGTAAAAGAAATTTAAATAGATTTTTGTTTCAGAGCAGCCGACACTTTTCCAAGAGGGATCCGAACAATACTTCCTGACTTTGCATAGAATGCATATCACGCATTGCAATCATCATGGTCTGGATGTTCATGAAAGTACTAGCTTTTATCTTTGGAACACGTCTTGCAACACCTCGAGTAATACCTCGGTGACGAGCAGAACCCGGCTATTCGGACCACCTCGC
Organism: Carybdea cf. marsupialis auct. non (Linnaeus, 1758); assembly: GCA_010016065.2. Classification (NCBI taxonomy): domain Eukaryota; kingdom Metazoa; phylum Cnidaria; class Cubozoa; order Carybdeida; family Carybdeidae; genus Carybdea; species Carybdea cf. marsupialis auct. non (Linnaeus, 1758). The sequence continues at coordinate 4,007 of JAAAKL020011520.1, read as the reverse complement.
AGAAGTTCTTGCTCAGTTGGTCAGAGAAGCAGCTGCTTTGGGGTCCAACTGTAAAAATAGAAAATATGGCAAATGAGTCACTAAACAATTCAATAGAGGGTGGTAATCTTCTCTGTTTAATAGTTATTTATGTGTCAATGTAAGGCTACGAGGAAAAAGTAATGTTTTGCAATTATATAAACTTGCAATGATTAATACACTACCATGATAAAATGTGCTTGACAGTAACAAAATATCTATCATAAATTCTCAGATAGCGTTAAAAATAATGGGGAAAAATTAGCTAGCATGAATTCCTGGACACTCCTTATAGCTATGCCATTTCATCAGGGTAGTAGAATGTCTGGTAACAATCCTCATAGGTTAAAATTTAGAGCATCGGAAGCAATTTGGAAAGTGGTGGTCTTCATTTTGCTAAACAATGCCTATAAAATTGTACTTGACCTAAAGAGAATCGGCAAAAAGCTTTGGAGCACTTTTTACGTTCTGTAGGACTAGAACTTTATATCAAGTCTTATATTTCTCTCTCTGTTACTATAAATGGAAGAGATAAACTGCAATCTCAATTCTTAGCTAATATACCACATACAAAAGAAATGGCTGTAACCAGAAGATGCGCTTCAGAAAGAAGCTAGGAATTGCATGAAAGGTTTGAAAAATCTTTCACACTTTTTGAAAGCAAATACATATCCAAAAGGTAGTGGTTGAAAGTACTAAACTGTACGTTGCAGAAGTTTCTCTACAGGTCCAGAAACCGACACTTCTATTTCAAGACTGGTGGTCTAGTTTCTATGCTTCGGAAAACGTTAAATATCGTGTCACGAATAACAAATATGATTTACCTGAGTTAGATGCATGACAATTTCCTCCACATGCTCTTGTAGATGATGGCTTTGTTTCTGCTGTACAACTATTTGAGTCTTCTAGGCTTCCAATCTTTTTACAGATTACCGTTCGCCACTGGACACAGTTGCTGTTACACTATCAGTGAAGAAACACGTACCAGAGGTGAGCGGTAAATATTTCGAAACGACATAAAGGGGACATCATAACACTTCCAATAGAAACTGAGTTCATTAAAAATTTGAGACGTGAAGTTATAATGTTTAAATCTTAAATGAAAAACAGGCACTCTTAAATCTCAAGTAATATTGCTGCAATTTTACATTTTAACTTCATGAAAAGAATTTAGCACGCGCTACATTATACAGTAGGTTGTTTTAGGCTTTTATTATCTTCAATGCATGTCATTAAATGCAAAAATAATAGTTTTTTTAATATGAAGGCTAGGCCTATATAAACCTACATAAAAATGCAAAATTATCATTTACAGACGTTACATAGAGTATTGAGCATAGACCAAGGAAATTTCGATTGTATTTAATCTACTAAATTATTGAAAACTTTGCGTACATCTCACTGTCCAATAGCGTGAACAGAAACACCTCTGTGCTTTTAAAAGTTGTGGGTCCATTTCCAACCCTTTTCTTCCAAATAACCTTTAAAATGCTATTTGTACAGGAATTCTCGAAATTAGTTGGACAGAAATAACAGTTGCAAGCTTCAAATTGTTGAACATGCTGGTAGGATTCTAGTTGGGAATGTCGTGCTTTAAAGAAACTGGGGATACAGTAACACACAAAGCCATTTTTTAGCTTAACAGGGCAACAGAAACATTAAAGATGCCTTCGAGTTTCTTAATGATGTTTCCGTCATCCCGAACGAGAATTGTCCAAGTACTCCTTTATCCCTGTATATGACTCTATGAGACAAAGCTTATTGAAGGCAGTTTTAACATGAAAAAAATATACTAAAACATTGTAAAACTCACCTGACCCCATGGGCTGGTTTTCCAAATAGCACATGGCTTAGTATTGCAGCTCCGTAAAATTTTAGGGTACTCGGAGATCTTACACTTCCATCTAACTCCAGGACAAACAGCACGTCGAACCTGCGTACCGTTACCGCAGGATTTGGAACACTAGGAAGAAGAAGAAAAGGGACTATATCTTGTAAAGCTGCATAACTTGAATTTCAGTATGCACCGTTAATGTAATAACCATCATCTCATCATTACTAACATCATTATCTTCATCATCGACATGGTATGATACTCTTTCGGGCATACCATAAGCTAAAATGATACCTATTCAATATGATGCCGTGTGTCGTCTTTAGAATTTATTGATGCTCAACAGTCCTTTCCTATCGTTTGAAATAAATTTGAAAACATTGGAGAAAGTGTCACCAACGGGGTTTAAGCCTGCAGCAAAGGCATTGATGATCTGTTTTCTACGAATGAGCTGTGAAACTCCTTTGCTAGCACACGTACTGTACCAGTTCATTACATCAGCTCCCCAGAGTTCATCAGAGGACGTAGACATTCAAATAAGAGCAACATTAGAGAGGAAACCCATTGCACCTTGTCCCTAAACATGAAAGGGCTGCCCTTCGGCGAATTAATCTTTCCAAATACCATTGAAAAGACGAACGTTTGTAGAGTACATACCATAGATTCATGGGTAACGAATTCAAATCCCGTTGGCGACATGATTTCCCCTCCACTAGATTTCTAAAGTAAAATACCTTCTTCTCAACCATATTTTGGTCGTTTACCAAATTTAATCCACAAAAACTTTGGTTTGTGCTGTTTCACTTAATAACTTACTACCAAAGTCAAATGATTAGAATTACTTGAAAATTCGAAAAGTCTGTCTTGGGGATAATAGAACATTGATATTTCTAAAGAATAGAGTAGCTCCTACTTTTGTTTACTTTTTGTTACGAGATGACCAAAACATGCATAGAGTTATATAATATATAAACTAACCTTGGTCCATGGAGTAGTCTTCCAAGCGAGACATGGCTTTTGATGACAATCAGTTATCTCTGGTGGGCGCTTTTCCCCATTACAGCGATCTTCATTAAGTTTTCTTCCCGAAACACCATCGATACAGGCAACGAGACGCTTCTTGATGCCATTTCCACACCGCGAAGAACACTGTGGAGTAAAGGTAGATGTCATTGATAAGATCTTTGAAGGAAGTGCGAGACGTAGATAGTAGGATAATAGCAGCAAAAAAACATTGATGTCTTACTTCTAAAACATGAAGACAAAAGAGGTCTAGTAAAACCTCGTTGTGATGTATCGTTGTAACCAAAAAAATTGAAAGACTTAAATTGTATCTTTAAATTGAGTTTAGGTCATACTCTTTCCTCTTGTTAATATCCTTCGCTCAATACTAGGTAGGGTTGGAAGAAGTAGAAATAAAAAGTAGACAAAAAATACAATTTTGGAAAACATACCGACGAAAAGATTTTCAAGCATTTACTCCCCTGGATGCAGAGCATCAGTCACCCAAAGCTAACCAACTCTCTGATGAGAGAAAGGCATCGCAAGGCTGATCAATGCTATTAACATCAACCTTTAAATATGGTACATGGTTAACCACCAACCAGTTATTTTTTGAGACACCATATTTAGATGATTACCAAGGTTAAAGAGCTGACGCCATTCCCCGCCAGACGTCATTCTGTTATTTGTGAGTTTCGAGAAGAAAGAAATTTCACCCACTGATGGGGTCCTATCAGGTGCTATCACGTACCACCTGGGAGAAATGGCATCTAAGGGATTCTCCATGCTCTCCAAAACTGCAGATCACTAGAACAGAAGCCTTACCACTGGCTGCAGTTTTTTGTCATACCCAGGACCAAATAATTTGATAAGAAATGTGTGGTGGCAGCATTCTAGAACAGATACATGGGGAGGGGGGGTACATTCTTGGGTTATAGAACGGTTACTTGCAAGAAGAATTTTGAGCCCTAGAAAGAATTCTTAGCACTCTTATGTTTCTAGGAGCGTACTCAGAGCGAGTAGCTCTCACTTGAGAGTTTTCGTTTTCAAAATGTTTCTCCTACAATGCATTACGACAATGCTACATTTTTTAATTGACGATAAACATGCATTGTAATATTTTATAAATTAAGTAAATAAAAAAAATATTCTC